>JADRCD010188367.1:0-50881 GCA_019843815.1 Montemys delectorum
AAAAAAAAAAAAAAAAAAAAAAAAAGCCAGGCATGCTCATATATGACTGTAATCCCAGCACTAGGGAGGCAGAGATATACAGATCCCTGGGACTTACTAGCTAGCCAGCCCAGCCTAGTTGGCAAGCTCCAGGCCAATGAGAGATCCCCATGTTAAAAGGGGGGTGTCTGTGGAAACACTACCTTAAGGTTGTCCCTTGGCTTCTGCTTGCACGTACCCATACCTGCACCTCTAGACACACAGAGTGTCCCTTGGCTTCTGCTTGCACGTACCCATACTTGCACCTCTTGACACAAAGAGTGTTGTTTTGTGCAAGCATTCTTGTTGGCCACAAGTCACATATTCCTTGCTCCTTCAATCATCACAAGCACACCCAGCCCATCGCATCCAACCAATCCACCCAGCTGCAGATGTGCAACTGCAGCAAATTAACCATCTTCCATACATCTGGACATCTGGGCATGTCCAGATGAGCAAGAGAGACCAGCTCCTGAGTCTTGTAGTCTATGGCAAAGGGGCAAAAATATGATTAATAAACTACGGGACAAACACTCTGAGATAGGGGTGGAGTTTTTTGTTGTTGTTGTTGTTTTTTGGGGGGGGGTTTGTTTATTTGTTTTTGTTTTCAAGACAAGGTTTCTCTGTATAGCCCAGCTGTCCTGGAACTTACTCTGTAGACCAGGCTGGCTATGAACTCACAGAGATCCGCCTGCCTCTGCCTCCCAAGTGCTGGGATTAAAGGCATGTGCTACCCCGACCCAACAAAGAGGGGTGTTCCTTATGAAAGATAAATGGAAGGACTTTGGACTGGCCTGACTGCTCAGGGAAAGTGATCTTGTCTAAGGCTGAAGAATGGACACATTTACAGGCAGGCAGGGAGCTCCCCCAACTTCAGAAAGAGAAACAAACACCTGGAAGTGGATACCTGGACCTCAGCCACAGGTATGTGTGGGCAGGGAACACATATCTACTGTCCCAAACTGGGACTTATTAAGGAGTAACACTAGAGCTGTTAATAATTACACTAGGCCATCTGGTATCACTGGGGAATCACCCTACCCTATTCTCACGTTACCAGGAACACCATGGTCCTGTTGACTAAAAGAAACTCTCCTCTGTCTCCTGTCTCTTTAGCCACAGAAAGAGCCTCAACAGTGGGATGGAGAGATGGCTTAGTAGTTAAGAGCATTGGCTGGCTGGGCAGTGGTGGCGCATACCTTTAATCCCAGCACTTGGGAGGCAGAGGCAGGTGGATTTCTGAGTTCGAGGCCAGCCTGGTCTACAGAGTGAGTTCCAGGACAGCCAGGGCTCCACAGAGAAACCCTGTCTCGAAAAACAAACAAAAAGCAAAACAAAACAAACAAAAAAAGAGCACTGACTGGCTGCTCTTCCAGAGGACCCAGGTTCTATTCCTAGCACCCACATAGTGGCTCACAACTGTCTGTAACTCCAGTTCCAGGGTGTCTAATGCCATCTTCTGATCTCCTCAGGCACCAGGCATGTAAATGCTGCACAGGCATATATATTCAAGCAAAAGTACTCACACACCTAAGTTAAATTACAAACAAGAACACCTTCAATACCTATGGGACTTTCTGGAGACCTAAGACCTCATGTGCCCTCAGATGGAGAGACCAGGGTACACTCCAAGAATGGCCCAGGCCCAGGAGCTATCTCTCATCCTCAGGGTTAGGAGACAGGGTTGGAGAACGTAGGCTCATGTCAGGGAACTTGTGGAAGAGGGTTGATACAGGTTCCAGCACCAGATTTCAGTGTCTGTGGCGCTGGGTCAGAGGCCTCTGTAGACCCTCTGTCTTCCCTGCAGCAAGTCCAAGTCATTTCAAAGAAAGTGGGGAACATGGGGACCCTGGGGCTGTTTTGAGTTTCTGCAACTTTGATTCCTTTATGAGGAGGAATGGTTTGTTCTTAGAACATAAGTAGGACCTCTTCAAATGAGAAGTGAGTGATGTGTGTGTGTGTGTGTGTGTTTGTGTGTGTGTATGTGTGTGTGTGTATGTGTGTGTGTGTGTGTGTGTGTGTGTGTGTGTTTTCTTCTGTCTCTCTGTCTGTTTGACTCTCAGACTATTAATACAAGCCCCGAGTCTGGCTGTACCTCAAGCATACGTGCTCCCTACCGTAGAGTGCCACCCCTCCCAGCTCAGCCTGTTGTTTGTTCTTTCTGATGGGTGCCAGCCTCATAGACCCCATGGAGGTAGAATATAACTTTCCATAAATAAACTCCAACCTGACCTACAATTTAGATCTTGGGTTGTTTTTTTTTTTTTTTTTTTTTTTTTCCCCCCTCTTTGTGGTAATGGGATCACAGCCCAAGCTAGTCTCTCCTGCATCTGCCCATCCCAGAAAGCAAGTCCTAGGTGTGCTCGGGTTTGGGCATCCCTTGGACTCTCTGATCCCCCACATCCCTGGCACGTCGTGGAAATACAAGGGCATGCTAAAGATGATGGATGAACTCCCTGCATCAGCTACACTCAGTGTCTTTGTGTGAGGAGAGTCTTTGCTTAGAGGGTCTAGGACCCCTTCTCCTTCAGGCAACCTTTAGCAGCACACTCTTCTGTGTTCCTTCTGGAACCACTGTCCCCTGGGGTCACCATAACATTAACTGTCCCTGCCTGGTTCTGAAGCAGTTAGTACACAGCAATACAACCAGTGTCTTCACCTATGCCCACTGGGCTCTGAGTGGCTGAGCAGGTACAAATACCAGGAACCAAGCTTGGAATGGTTTTGGGGCGGGGTGGAACATTTCCTGGGCACCCCATCTCCTCAATTGCAAGCCTGTCTCCAGAGTCTGCATCCTCGTTCTCTATACCACACTGCCTCGTGGGGCTGGCCAAGGTCTCCATGACCTCTTTGCTCTAAGACATTCTTCAGGATGCCTGGATTCCCTGAAGAGTCCTTCCTGGACTCTGGAACCATAGGGAAATTGGCAGCACTCAGTGATATTTGTCAAAGACATGATGTCGATAATTCATTTAGGGAGATTCATTGGGAGTTAAAGCAGAAAGCCAGTGAGGGCTGGGGGTGGAGTGGTAGAGAGCTTCCCTGGCAGGTACAAAGGCCCAGGTTCAATCCCCAGTGTGCACATATATTAATCAAGGATGGAAGCTTACATTAGGGATAAAGTTCCCCTCACACAAAGATGAACTTGATTCATCTTTGTGTGTTGCAGTTTAAAAAAAAACAAAAAACAAAAACCTGGAGGAAGGAAGCAGTTGAGACAGAGCCTCCTATAGCCCAAGTTGGCCTTGAACTCGAAATCATCTTGCTTTCCCCACCCAAGTGTTGGGTTTATGGTATGCACTCCCCCACCAGACCCAAAAAGCAGGAGCCCTGATGTTGAAGGAAGAGCCAGGCATTGCCTCTGCTTTGGAAGGCTTTTACACTCTTATAGGAAAGGTGTAAAATTCATAGTTTGAAAAAGCTTGGCCCAGTGATGAACTGATCCTCAGTTGTACTTGGCTTTGCGTTTATCCTAGTATCAAGCAGGGGTGGCCAGACTAGACAATATCCCATGAATGAATGAATGGACAAGAGAAGACCTAGATTTAGCAACCAAATAGTGGGGTGGTATATCACACAAAACAGAACACATCAGACATTGGGACAATCCTGGAAGGTTCAGGGGCAAGCGCAAGTTACATGAACCATAAGAAAGGGATGGATTTCAGGTGGTGTCGGCTAGTGGAGTCAGCTAACTAAGAGACAGGGATATCTGCAGGGCCAATGGGAGTCAGTAGGAGGACTTGACAGAGTGGGAGATGAGAAGCAAGAACACCTTAATGGAAGAAGGGTCTGGGGCAAGGAGGAGCAATGGGATGACCTGGAGCAGGGGAGTGGCTCTGAGAAATGGACACTTCTGGAAGACAGTGTGCAGAGTGGTCTGCCAAAGGGAGGCTGGGGTGAGAATGTGACTGTGACGATGACTCAGCAGGGGAATGACAGCCAGGTTTGCAAGGGAAAGGTTGAATGTGACTTTTCAAAGGAAACACATAATTGCCACAAGGGCTACCAGAGAGCAGTCGGAGGTGTCCTCAAGGTTTGGGTCTTGTGACCAAGGGGAGTAAGATGACAGCCGCGACATTGTGTGTGGTTGACAAAACAAGACCACATCCTCCTGCTCAAGATTCATTGTCTTTATTAACAATGCCTCTGGTCGCCAAAAAACCACACTTGTGCTTCACAAAGCCGTATTAACACTGCCTTTCTCTACAAGAAAAATGTTGGCATAAATAACTTAAATGAGAAAATAAATATGTCATCGAACTCTTTTAAAAACCGTGGCTTTCAGTCTTGTGGCTGAGTCTCACATGGAAAGTTCTCCAAACCCACCAGCCCAGCCCTAAGGGCTTCCCACCCCCTCCATCTGCATCTGTTACAAACATTCTCCTCCCTCCCCTTTTAACAAATAAAATCTACACAGAAAGTAAGAGGTGTCTGGAAATGATTTACAAAAAGATTGTGGGTGGCGCTGCGGCGCCTGACAGCTTCTCAGCATATGTACAACACTTGCGCACACCCCCTTCCCCCGTATTATTCTTTTTATTGTAAGATGTGCCATCTCAGAGGACAGCGTGAAGAAGCTCTGTTTCTAGACAGAAATGTGTCCGTGGGTGGCAGGCGGGAGGTGTCCTGGCAAGGGACAGGGATGGGAGGTGACTGGCAAGCCCAGTTTCCTCCAACGACCTTAAACTGTTGTGTTAAAATACGGCAAAGGCAGCTGGGGGTGGGACACTGATCTTCGGGGGGGGGCAGGAGTGTGACTTCTGTCCCTTCCACCATCACTCGGACCTTGGCCTTCCCTATCGTAGATAAGGATTTGAGACGGAATGGAGGAAGCCGAGTGGGGAATGGGGAAGGGCAGGCTGGGAACCCACAGCTTCTTCTATGCGGTGTCCACCACAATCTCTGTCTACCCCCACCCCTCTCCTCCTCTCTCTCACCTGCCTACATGGGGGCACCCCAATCCTTGGAATGTCAGCAGAGTCCTTGGAAAGTCTGATCTCATCCGGTCCCTATTTTACAAAGGAGACGGTACCAAAAGGGAACCACGGAACCCACCCTCACACTCAGTGGCCAAGTCAGGGTCAGAAACCCTATCTAGTGCTGTGTTCGTGTTCTTGCCCGCGCAGGCTTTACACTGGGTGGAGGGAGTAGATCTTACTGTACTTCCATAACCAGTCCCAGGTCTTTCGTTCCACACTCCCTTCTCTTTAAGGTGGAAGCATTGCCTTGTCCCTGAAGGGGTCCAGCGAGGGTAGAAAGATTCATCCCCTCCCACCCCGGGCTAGGCAGAGTGGCTCAGTCTGGGACTCAAGCCCCCTCTCCTGGCCTGAGGGAACCCCATCCCCCACCCCCGCCCCCCAACCCCCACCCCCGCAGTAGGCAGGAGGGCGAGCGGTCTCTAAGGGCTGGGGGACTCCGCACGTCTGGAAAGTTTGGCACCCCTGGCCTGAGCTGCAGGCTTTACACTGAAAACGAATCGGATCGCGCGGGGGCTGCGACTGCGCGGACGGCCTCTAGTAGGCGTTCTCCAGCTCCGCCTGGTTGGCTTTGGCTCCCCGGGCGCGGGGCCGCGGCTTGCGACCCTTCTGCGGCCGCGCGGTCTCGGGCCCGAAGTCCTTAAGCTCCGACTGGTTGTGGAAGCGAGTGAGGCGCTTGCACTTGCACGAGGCCACCAGACGCACCTTGCGCGCGCGCGGCGCCGCGCCCCCGGGGCACAGCAGCTGCACCCGCTGCGCGCGGTAACGATCCGGGATGCAGCGGAAATCGGGTCCGTTCGGGCGCCACCACTTCACGCGTCCGATGGCGTTGGGCAGCAGCCGCGCGGGGCCGCACTGGCCCGAGCACACCAACTCGGTGACCGGCTTGGCGCTGCGGCACGGGCCGTCCGTCACGAAGCGGGTGTAGTGCAGCTCGCGGCAGCTGTACTCCGACACGTCTGCGGGGAGAGGGATGCGTGACGGGCTGCAGCCTAGGCCAGGCTGGCCTGCTCCTTTCACCCCTCCCTCTTGTTCCAAACCTGCCCTGAGCTTTCGAATCTGCGTGGATTATAGGAAGGAGGCACCGGGTACTTTGGGGGCTTGAGGAGAGCAGGGAGATCGCTCCCTGGCTGCTCTCTCTGATGTTTCCTTGGAACCCGGGGATAAAACACTGGCGCTCTGTCATTTACTTTCTGTGTGATCTGTGGGCAGGGTACTTAAAGTTGCTCTTTCTCACATCTGTAAAATAGGTTGCTCCAGGATTCAACGACTTCATCCACTATGACACTGGGCACTATGTGGCACAGAATCAAAACTGGCAGCTTTTGAGGGTCTTTATGTAGCCCAGGCTGGCGTCAAACTGGCTGTGTAGTTGAGGATGGTATTGAATTTCTTAGCGCCTATCTCCACCTCCCTGGTACTAGGAATCCCATCCAAGGCTTCGTGCCTACTAACCAAGCAGTTCAGGTCCTCATCCCCAGTCTTGCCTGGTACCCTCCAGCCACACCTAGCCCTGGTCCCTCCTAAACTCTTTTACCAGCCACTGGGGCAGGGGCGGGGTCCTAGGAGATGGAGAAAGGAGTGGAGGTTAATTGAAGGCAATAAATCAGGACAGCTGCTGTGGAGGAGCGGGTAGAAGGGCAGGTGTTGGGGATAAGAATTCATTAGACTTGAAAGCGACCAAAGGCAGCATGTCCAACCCCCTCATTATCACAGGTCCAGGCTGAGAAAAGAACTTGCCCCGAAGGCAGGGCTGGGCTGCTTGCCGCCCCTGCCTGGGATGCCAGCACTTTCTGGCACCCACAAGGGTGAAAGTGATTTGTTATAGGACCCCCGGTTGGGGATGGGTGGGGGCGGGGGGCGGAGGCGGGTAGAGAGGGCCTATCGCTCTTCACTAGCTACTTAGCAGCAGGTCCGAGTTCTGACCCAAAACCTACAGCTTCTGCTGCCATAAGCATTTGTTTATCACCTGCTGTATAACAGGCTCTCTTGTTATATGTACCTTGAGCTGGTAACTCATTGGTGACTGGATCTGACTTGCTGTCTGTTCTCTGGGGATGGAGATTGGGTTGGATGCCCAGCCATAGCTTCTAGGTCTGGTGCCTGACCTCCGCTCCTGTACATGCTCAGGCTATATCTCCTAACCCTAACCCTAATCCATGAGCTTAAATGGATGTGAGGTTTTAAATTAACAAATCTGTATGTGAGTCTTGTCCACCTCCAAAGGTTTCATGGTGTCAGGACCAAAAGGACATAAATTTAAAAAAAAAAAAAAAAAAAAAAAAGTCCCAGGACCAAAACCAGAGGGGCAGAGGCCAGGACCCACCTTCACCCCAGAGAGGAGGTACAGCAGGGGAGCTATAGGCCTTGCCACCCTCCTGTGGCTGGCTTAATTTACTCACGCCTGCAGAGGTGGTATGTGGGGGCGGCCTGTTTGCCCAGGGAAGGACTAGTTTTGGGGCTTTCCAAGAATAGTGCTCTTAGGTCAAGCACTTCCTCTGCCAAAAACAAAAACCAAACAAACAGAAAAAAAAAACCCAAAAAACAACAACAACAAAAAAACGTGACTGCATTGCATGCTCCCTGGGGGTGGCCCTTTCCCCTCGTCCCTTACTGGGAGGGACAGTGTGGTAGCAACCTGGAAAATGAGCTCTCCTCCCACACAAATGGTGACCAGCAAGGTCGTCTCTCTGGAGTGTCCCTCCAGCTGCAGCCGCCGCACCCCATTCATTGCTGCCAGCTCGGTGCTTGACACCCCCCCCCCCCAGGCGCCTCTGTGCAGGCTCTGCCTCCACAAGCTCCGCTGTCCTCAGGAATGAGAAAAAGCAGGGGTCAGGGTGCAAGCTCAGGGCAGATAATGGCACGTGTGCCCATTCACTAGCTGCCCCTCATGTCACATGCTAAAAACTGTACCTACAAATCCTGTTCCTTTAATGCTAGCCCACTGGGCACGTTGGGCAGACCGTGGGCAAGGAGAATAGATTCTTCCTGGCTTCGGGTTCCCACCCAAACCCAATCTAGGGTTGCCTTGCATCTGGATCAAACCAGCTTCCAGTCTCAGCGTCTCTTACTCCCAGGAGGCTTGATCGGTTTCTCCATTTTCAAGGTATGGCCTTCTTTATCTCATGGGGTGGTCACATGGGATATAGTACAGCCATGGCATCTGGCATCCAGCAGGTGCTACTAGCCTCACACTGCCACCTTCCCACTGGTTAGCAGCTAGATCTGACCTGCGTTCTCATCCTCAGGAGGAGATTTTCCGAACCATCATACAATAACACAGCACACGCTTGTGTTAGTGCCGGCTTCAGCTGACCTCAGCCTCCACCTTGCCCTACCTGCTCATTGCCAGCCCCTCCAACCCTGTCCTCCAGATTCTAACCGTGCTAGCATTCTTCCAGGCAAATCCATCCCTCCCCTGATGTGGCAGAGGCTAACCACCCACACATACCTCCAAAGAAGATGCTAAAGCCACCCCAGGCACCTCCTAGGTCCCCCACGATAACGTGCTTTTCCATCCCATACCTTTGGTGTCATAGGGATGGTGGGGAGGTCTGCCCCCATTCTCCGCCCGGTTCATGGTTTGGTTGTTCTCCAGTTCCTGAGGAGGCTCGGGGTACTCTCCAAGCCCAGGGATGATTTCCGTGGCATCGTTCTTGAAGGCTTGCCACCCCTGGCCCTCTACAGCACAGAAGGCAGCGTGTACAAGCAGACAGATGAGGCATGGGGCTAGCGAGAGCTGCATGGTGCCAGGCGGAGGAGGGCACTCGGTTGGGCGGTAGCACAGGCTCCAGTCCCCAGCCTAGATACGGTCGCCCTTTTAAAGCCCCCTCTGCCTTGTGCCAGCCAATAAGGACAGGCTGGAACAGGGCTAGTCCCATGTTTCCTCGCCCTCCTCCCCACGGGGGAAAGGGGTGTGCTCAGCATCAGCCCTCCCCAAGACTTCTCAAGCTCAGCAAACTTCCAAATTGCTGCTGGCACTCCCAGGTGACCCGAAGAGTGGGGGTGGGGGGCGGAGGTTGGTGAGGCCGGGACAGAGCCAGCTCTCCCAGCACCTCCCACGGGCAGACGGCTGTGGTTTTCAGATATCAAAATGAGCTTGGCTTTTAATTGTCTGGCTCCCTGGGCCCCTCAGGCATTCTCAAAACAAACTTCGGGCCAGCTTAACAAAGGAAACAAGTGGGGCTTCGACAGAAGGCAGAGTCTAGCTGACCAAATTCCTCTTGCCAAGGTCATTTGTTACCCCACCAGTTAGTGGTCTCAATTAAAGGTGTTTGCTCCCCAGACTCCCCACCCAGAGGCAGAAGGATGCCCCCCTTTTTTTGTTTGTTTTGGGGAGGGTTTCTGGGGAATCTAACCTAGGCTCTCATACTTGTTATGCAAGCATCCTACCACTGAACTGTATGACCCAGCTCTGGGAAGGATGCTTTTACAGGAATCCCATTGACCCTAACTCCGTATTGCTCAGCACCAGTGATTCTAACCAAGGAAGCTTCTCTTGGATTTCTCTTCAAAGCCAATAGGAGAGGCAGAGGGCACAGCCACTAGGCAAGAGGGCCCTGGGATTCATCACATGTGATTCTTAGCCAGGGAACTCATGGTGGCTTATAGGCTGGTGTACCCACGGCAGTTCCTTCCCTGGCCAGGCCTGAGGCCAACATGGAATTTCATTTCTTACCAAAAGTCATTTCCCTCATAATTTCATAGCTTATTCCATGCCCCCGACCCCATGTGTGTGGTACACATGTCTGTGTGGGTGCATGGGAGACCCGAAGTGTGTCTTCCTCAGTCCCTCTCCCAAGCTATTCCCTGAGACAGGATCTCTGACTGAGACACTTAGGGTCAGGCTGGCTAGCTAGTCAGTGAGTTCCCAGGATCCACCTGCCTTTCCCCCCAACCCTTGGGTTACAAGGCTACTTTTCCACATGAGTGTTGGGGATTCGAACTCAGGCCTTCCTGCTTGTACAGCATGCACTCTTACCACGTCATCTCCCCAGCCACTCACTATATTACCATAGCTCTGGGTCCTAGATGAAAGATCCAAGGGAGGTACACACACAAAACAGGTGAGTTTCAGAAAGCCATCTCAGGTCCATCTAAGCACAAAGAAATCCAATGCTCAGCCTGCAGTAGCAGGACGGCCATGCCACAGGGAGGAGGAGGGAGGGTTCACACCTGAGGTGCAAGAAAAGGAGGGGCTGGCGGAAGCTGCACCGAGGCAGAGTGTTGGAGGACGCCCCAGCCCTGGAGGAAGGTTGTGAAGAAGGCTGTGGTCCACCTCGCCTTGGTATGCTAACTGGGCAATGAATCAGTGTCGTCCACCTGCAGAGCTTCTGCAAGGCTCTGCCACCTGCCTCAACTTGTAAGTGGCCTGTCCATCTGTGGCGATGCGATCTGCCTGCGTCTTCCTTTTCATCTTCTGTCACCCGCACATCAGGGCAGCTGTTCTGACAGCTTTACAAGGCAGACAGAAGCCCCCTCAGGAAGGGGGCTCCGATACTTGCTTCCTAAGTCAGTTTCCTTCGGGGCAGACAAAACCAGCTGTGGCCATTGTTGGGGGTGATCTATCTCTCCTACCAGAGCGGCGGTGGTGTTAGAAGCTGGCCCTTTTGTCTGTGACCTCCAGTCTCCTTTTCCCCTGCTCTGGAATGTGGACTGTTAACCCTGTCTGGGCCAGAAAGCTGTCCTGTTGCTCCAGACTAGGGAGAGGGCAGCTTCCAGCCCGAGGTTCTGTGAGCATGCAGAATGGTTCTCACAGCACCATCTGCTGATGGGAGATGATGCTTGCCATCTCAAGCAGAGATGGGACCTGTCCTTGAAACACTTCTGCCCCCTGCTGGACATAGTGGGGAAAATCAAGCCACCAGAGAGTGATCAGGCTCCAGATTTTGTTTACTCATTATCTGTAATTGAAGGAGTGTCAACAGGAAAAGAGAGTATACAGAGAAACTGAGCTTAACGGCCTGTCTGTCCGGATCCTCCTTGGCCAATGGGTAGCTCTGCCTTTTCACAGGATGGCTCTGAGAGCCTGCTGTGGTGCCTGCCTTCTGTTTTGGGGTTTTTGTTTGTTTGGTTGGTTGGTTTGATTGTTATTTTTTTCTTTTTCTTCTTTTGAGGTTAAGTCAGTGATCAATGCATTTACTCAACACAAAAACCTTATTGTTTCTCAAGGTTAAGCTGGAGTCCAGCCCCAGGGTCTCAGTGGATCCCTGTTGACTGCAGTTTAGAGCATTTCTGGCCCCCTGCTCTCAGCAAGGCTGCTGTAAACATTGTGTGACTTATGGATTTGTTGTTTGGTTTGGGGACGGTCTTGCTATACAACCCCAGCTACCTTCAAACTCGCCATCCTCCTGCTTCAGCTTTCCAAGTGCTGTAAGACACAGGTGCACACCACCACACCTGGATAGGTTTTTTTTTTTTAATCACTTTTTTTTTTTTATATTTTGAGATAACTGTAATTGACAGCTACTTGAAATAATTCAGAGTGATGCTATGTACCTCCTACTCATTTCCCCTCCACGGTAACAGCTCACCAAAGGTGCCTGTCAGCATCACGGCCAGGACACGCGGTGCACCAACACACTCACATCTACCCCTACTCATGGTACATGCTCATACATCTGCTTCTACACGGTTTTACCAGGAGATTCGCCTATCCATCACCACAGTTAAGATGAAGAACGCTTTTCTGGCCCCGAGGATTTGCCCTGATATCTTTTTCATTATTGCTTTATTAAAATTTTTGAACCGGGGTCTCATGAACCACAGGCTGAGGCTAGCCTTGATCACCTTCCAGGTGTGGAGATTATAGGTGTGTGCCACCATAGGCCGTTCTGTTGCTCTTTGACGAAGATGTCCACATGTCTCAGCCCACTTCTCAGCTCACAGCAACCACTAATCTAACCTTGACTTACATCATTTTTCAATTTAGAAGATGTTACACAGATGCAACCAATGCAGCCAAGACCGGGGGCCATTTCTTTTCACCCAGCGTAATTCCCGGGAGTTGTCCAGTACATGGGCACAATGACTGGTATGTGTCCTTAATTAGTGTCCTGCAAAGAATTTTTACTTCCCAAGACCCTGGGCTCCCCACTACTCATCCCAACTCCTAGCACACACTGAGTTTTTTCTGTTTCTATAAGTCTTCTCTTAGCCAGAACATCCTGAGATGGATTTACACACTATCCCAGCTTTCCAGAATGGTGCCTCCAAGGGCTAGGTTTTAGGTGGTTTTTAAAGGTTTCTATTCCCGCACAAACATCATGACCAAGAAGCAAGTTGGGGAGGAAAGGGTTTATTCAGCTTACACTTCCATGTTGCTGTTCATCAGGACTGGAACTCAAGCAGGTCAGGAAGCAGGAGCTGATGCAGAGGCCATGGAGAGATGTTCCTTACTGGCTTGCTTCCCCTGGCTTGCTCAGCCTGCTCTCTTATAGAACCCAAGACTACCAGCCCAGAGATGGTACCATCCACAAGGGGCCCTACCCCCTTGGTCACTAATTGAGAAAATACCTTACAGTTGGATCTCTTGGAGGCACTTCCTCAACTGAAGCTCCTTTCTCTGTGATAACTCCAGCTTGTGTCAAGTGGACACAAAACCAGCCAGTACAATTGACCCCTTGTCAACTTGACACATAAACATCGCTATTAAGCCTCAACCCTTACTTTCTTATTCATCCCCCACGATCTAAATAACTTTAAAAGTCCCACAATCTTTGCAAATTCTTAAAATTTCAATCCTTTAAAAATATTCAATCTCTTTTAAAATTCAAAGTCTTTTTACAATTAAAAGTCCCTTAACTGTGGGCTCCACTAAAATACTATGTTCCTTCAAGAGGGAAAAATATCAGGGCATAGTCCCAAACTCCAACCGTCCAAGGTCTGGGATCCACTCATGATTTTCTGGATTCCTCCAGGAGCTTGGGTCACTTCTCCAGCTTTGCCCTTTGTAGCACACACCTTGTTTTCTAGGCTTCAGTTGCCTCTACTCCACTGCTGCTGCTGTTCTTGGTGGTCATCTCATGGTACTGGCATCTCCAAAACACTGCTGTCTTCCGCTGTAACTAGGCTTCACCAATAGCCTCTCATAGGCTCTCTCTTCATGGTGCCAAGCCTCAACTCCTTTGCCTGACCCCTTCAGTCTTGGGCCATCAGTTGCCACTGAGGCTGCACCTTCACCAATGTCCTTCCACAGCCTCTCACTGTGCTGAGCCTCAGCTGCTCTTCATGACTCCTTCATGCTTTCAAAACCAGTACCACCTGGTTGACTCTTACACATTACCAAGCCCTGCTACAGCACAAGGTACAACTTTGGCTATCTCTGGAACACAGCTTCTTTGTGCTCTCAGAAAACACTTCCTAGAAGATTTCACCTCAATGATGCTGGTCTCTTCTTACCTCTAATTTCTTAGCTCCAGCTAACCAGCATCAATAGTCCCAGTAATGCAAAGGTTTTGCTTTAGTAGTTCTGGTATCTTGTTATCACAGCTGATTCTTCAGCCCCAGCTAACCAGAACCACAGAATCTTCACAATCAAAATAGCTACAGCCCCAATAAGAGTCTTTAATCTTCTCTCTGAAATTCCACAAGCCAGGCCTCCATCTTCTGCACTCAACATTATCTTCCAAGCTCCTACACAACATCCCACTGAGCTCTTAACACCAAATGGATCTTCTAGGGCAAAGTTCCAAAGTCCTTCCACAATCCTCCCCAAAACATGGTCAGGTTGTCACAGGAATACCCCACTATGCTGGTACCAATTTGTCTTAGTCAGGGTTTCTATTCCTGCACAAACATCATGACCAAGAAGCAAGTTGGGGAGGAAAGGATTTATTCAGTGTACACTTCCACGTTGCTGTTCATCACCAAAGGAAGTCAGGACTGGAACTCAAGCAGGTCAGGAAGCAGGAGCTGATGCAGATGCCATGGAGGGATGTTTCTTACTGGCTTGCTTCCCTTGGCTTGCTCAGCCTGCTCTCTTATAGAACCCAAGACTTCCAGCCCAGGGGCCCTACCCCCTTGATCACTAATTGAGAAAATGCTTTACAGCTGGATCTCATGGAGGCATTTCCCCAACTGAAGCTCCTTTCTCTGTGATAACTCCAGCTTGTGTCAAGTTGATACAAAACCAGCCAGTACAAAAGGCTTCATTTTATTTTTAATTATGTGTGTATCTGTATGTGAGTATATGCTAAGTGCAGATGGCTGTGGAGGCCAGAGGTTCCAGGTCCTCTGGACCTAGAGCCACCCAGGATAGGTGTGGGAACTTAACTCAGGCTCTACACAAGAGCAGTATGTACTCTTACCTAGAACCATCTCTCCAGCCCCCTAGGTGATTATTTTTAAATGTTAGAAAAAGGCTGTACTGGTGTGGTGGCATATGCATTGAATCCTAGCACTTGGAGGCAGAGGCAGAGGCAGGGGCAGGAGAAGGGGCAGGCAGTCAGAAGTTCAAGGCCAACCTTGGCTACAGTTGGAGTTTGAGGCCAGCCTGGGCTACCTGAGATCCTATCTCAAAACTAACAACAGCAGCACCACAGCAGTTAGAAAAAGCACACATAAAAATCTCAAACATATAAAGGGAAACACACAACAGACTTCTTTGTAAGGTAAGACATTTATTTTGGTTACAGTTTTATAGTGCATTAACACTGGTGGTACACTAGATGCTAGACTTTCCTTTTCCTCCCATGCTAGCCAGGTGGCAGTGCTCTGCCTCACTTCGCTATCCCCTTCCCCCGAACCCCTTCAGTCCACTGAATCGCTTTGTACAAGTTACCCTAATAGCTGGCAGAGGAAAGAGGAACACAAGTTAAATAGTCAACCATTCTCTCTATGCTACGATCAGGATAAAGCCCGTAAAAGAATTACGAAAAAGAAAATCTCCTGTGAAAAAAATCTCTTATCTTCATATTTAAGATCAGTGCTTATTTTGATTAAAACATTTAGCATCTTAAATACTATGAGCAACTTAATGTGAACCTGTGGTTGGAAAGGCACCGACCTCAACAGTGCCCCCTGCTGGCCATGGCATTATTCACACCCACTTCCCTGGGGGTGCTAAAGGCCAAGTGAGAATTCTTAAAACAACTTAGAGGGCTGGAGCCCAGCAGAGCCTTAGTGTGGGCCAAGAGTTCTCTCATTTGGTAAGTTAGTCTGTGCTCTCAAGAATCATAGAACAGCAAAGAAACAGACCTACCTCTGGAAAAGGCAGACAGACTTTATAAGATGGAGAAGAGAAACCATTTTTATACTGTAATTTTTACCTGGATTTTTATGAGTCACAGAAAGTGACTGGGTCTGAGGAAGAGGGAGGGATACCTTCATCCATCACTTTCCAGGGACAGAACACTATCCAGGATTCCCCACCCAACCCCCCCTACTCACAGGCAGGCATGAGGTTGGCTTTTCCACAACATGGGTATTTTACCTGAAGAATAGTAGCTAATCTTATAAACACGAGGTAAAGACAACCAAGAAACACTGAACTTTCAGCAAATAGCCCCAAAGGAAAGCCAGGAATCTACCAAAGGCTCTTTCTTCACATTCCCACACAGAGGTCTCGGGGAAGGGCTAGTGACAATCCTGTGGCTGTCCTATGGGATAGTCACCCAGATGAGGCAGGGAGAGGGGAGCCCAGCCTCAGAGTGGAGTGTCACCATGTGTTACCAGGACAAAGAGAGGCTGTGTTGAAACTGACTGGGGAGCCACAATTTTCACTTCCTTCTCTGAAGATGGCTCAAGGTCATATGCAGGGCACTTGGACATTGTTGGGGGCTGGTTTCAGGTCCAAGCCATGAACAGCCCAGCTTCCTCAAGCAGCAGGCCTGAAACTGTTTCCACTTAGTTTTAAAGAGCTGGCAACAGCTGGGCAGTGGTGGTGCATGCCTTTAATCCCAGCACTTGGGAGGCAGAGGCAGGTGGATTTCTAAGTTCGAGGCCAGCCTGGTCTACAGAGTGAGTTCCAGGACAGCCAGGGCTACACAGAGAAACCCTGTCTCCAAAAATACAAAAAAAAAAAAAAATAATAATAATAAAAATAATAAAAATGGGATCTTAGCTGGGCAGTGGTGGCATACGCCTTTAGTCCCAGTCCTCAGAGGCAGTGTCAGGCAGATCTCTAAGTTTGAGGCCAGCCTGGTCTACAGAGTGAGTTCCAGGACAGCCAGGGCTACACAGAGAGACCCTGTCTCAAAAACCAAAAACCAAAAAACCAAACCCCAGGATCTTGGGATCGTAGGCCTGGCTGGAGTCTCGATATGTAGCCCATGCTATCCTTGACCTTAGTGGTCTTCCTGTCTCTGCCTCCCATGAACTGGGCCTGTAGACACGTGCCACCAGGCCCAGCTAGCCCAGATGTTTTTGGTTTGTGGTGTTGTTTTGTTTTGTTTTCCTCTCTTTTTCCCTCTCATAACACAGGAATCAGTTCTGTCAACTTTACAGGGTTATTTTGAAATGCAAATTGTACACTTGAAAACTACAGACTGAGGTACACAACTTGGCTTTGGCCATTTCATTCTGGGGGAAAAAAAAAAAAAGATGACCAATCCCACGTGTCCAGGGCTGCTGTGGTCACACAGAATAGGGGACAATGATCATCCCGGCTGCTGTGACCAGAGGTCTTTACCCTGGGAGTGACACCCTAAGACAGGTCTGCTCCCATGGCTCTGGCCAGGTGCTCCGCAACAGCTCTGAAAAAGGCACATTCCTTACCTTACCCATTAACACTGCTGAATCTTACACTTAAAGCTGAATTTGAAACATTCAACACAAATCCCTGATATCTCTTTCCCTCCAAGGAAGATTTCCCTGCAAACTCCTGTAAGACATCCTTCAGGCAGGCAACCAGGCTGCTGGGATCTGGATGCCCCACGACAACAACGCTCTCTCTACACGGGGTACTCAAACAGCTCCGGTTCTCATAAAACGGGCTTTTATGAGATGCCTATGTGTGCCAGGTGCTGGAGTGGTGGCTGACAGCCACCTCCCTGCTCTGTGTGACCCTGGAGACGTACAAATAACGAGAACATGAAGTCCCAAGAAGATTGTGTTCAATCTCTGGCAAATGTGTACACACACGAGGTCCACTGCATTTCAAAGACCGTCCCTAGAAAGTTCTTTAAAAGGCTGTTTCTTTCTTTGTTCTCTCTCCATTTCGATGATGCCATCAAGTCTCGTTTCTGTCCATCGAGTCAGTTCCAGGGATCCTGCACAGACACTGCGGAACCATCAGAGCCTCCCCGTAAATGGGCAGGGTGAGTGAGCAGGGAGGCCTTTCATTTTCCTTCTTTCCCCAAGGGGACAGGCCCCTCCCAACATATGCACCCATGCACACAACTGGCCAACTTCCTCCTCCTAATTATTCTTAGAATAGAAGCCAGGATGACAAGCACTTGGCATGATGACTTGAACCCACAAACACTATAATTCAGGATAAAACCCTTGCAACTCTTCAAACGGAGGTTTTTTGTTTGTTTGTTTGTTTGTTTGTTTTTAAGAGGCTGGATCTCACACCCTGTATTCTAAAAACAGAGAAAACCCTGCCCAAGGCATCGCTCTTCTAACAAGCAAAGGAACAGCCATCCTCAGGGAAGGCTCTGAAGCAGCAGATATGGAGTGTAGGCTCTCTGACAAGGCACACTTTAAACATTCCAAAGAATCAAGATAGCCCTCCGGGAAAAACGGATTTGCTTACGAAAGGGCCCCTAGGTAGCATCTTTAATTCTAAGGAAATAATTAAAACGCAGCCTTTGCTTTTTTCTCTTTTGGAAATCCAGTCACTAATCTGTCTCCACTCTGCTTCAGGGCTCATACCTTACACGTCTGCCTCAGCAGGGTGTATAGGGCTGTGAGGACCAGTGACATGGGGACGTGGGGAAATCAGGGCCTATATTTGCATAGTTCCTTTACCAGGTTCATGGTTCTGGACCACTCAGAAGAACCCAGGTTGAAGAGGGGATCATGAAAAGTGCCTCTCTCCTGGGCCATGCACCCTCAAAGGCCTCCCGCCCTGGGTCACTGAGATGTATCTATGCCACAAGTTTCTTCCCTGAGCCCCACCTCAGGGAGAGACGCAAATTACAGGAAAGGACAGCCAAGGAGCAAAATGGCTCCCTCAGCAAGCTTCTTCAAGTGGTCCCTGAGGGGGGAGTGGCCCTGGGACCACAGTGGGACAGACATGGGCACGTGCCTGGTGGTGCAGGGAGCGGGGTACACTGTGTTTCCTAAGCATGGCAGCCAGAGCCCTCCCAGGCAGACCTCTGCAAGAGAGGCTGTGGGCTCCCTAGAGTTTCACCTTGCCCTCCTTGGCTAGTCTGTCATTGAGCTGGCAGAGTTGGGCCAGGAAACCGTCGTTGGGTCCGATCTCGCGATTCTGCCTCACGGTACTCAGAGCAGACCTGACGTCCATCTTCTGCCGCATCATGAGGTAGGCGACGACTAGCGTTGGGGAGCGGCTGTAGCCCTCGCGGCAATGGACAAGCACCCGGCCTGCAAGAAACAGGGGAGATGTGGTAACCTGTGGAAGCCTAACCTCACTGTAACATCAGATTCTTCCATACAACAAGCATATTGCCACTCGCCCACTCAGAATGACCAAACTGTGTCACCAAGTGGTCCTCCACCACAGAAAACTGGTAACATCTACTCAAGTTGGAACACCTGCGCCCCTTACTGCCCAGCAATGGCATGCCAACCCCTTACAGCTTCACTGCGAGATGTGGACCTCAGTGTCCTTAAGCAGTACTATTCACACAGGGAAATTCCCCGTGTCTGTCAACAGTAAAATGAGAAAATAATAAGTCTTTCTAAAAATGAATTACTGATCTAGGTAGGGAGTAGTGAGTAAGGCTCAGTGGGTAAAGGATGAGTTGAATTCCAAGCCAGAATCCACATCATACAGAGAACTTTCTGTAAGTTGTTCTCTTGCAAGCTGAAATAGCTCAGTTGGGAGAGCATGAAGTTGTTTTCTGGCTTCCACGCGCATGCCCAGTCCAGTCATCCCTTCACCTGCAGCATACACACATACACACACACACACACACACACACACACACACACACGATATCAAAGAATTAATGATCTAGTCAGGTGTGGTGGTACACATCTGTAATTCCAATACTCTAAGTGGCTGAGACAAAAGTCTTTGAACTACAAGTTCAAAGCCAGTTTGGGCTACCGACAAGCCCCTGCCTCAGAAAGAAAAGGAATATGGAGATGGCTCAGTGGGTAAAGACATTTGCTGCCACACGTGATGACCCGAGCTCAATCCCTGGAACCCACATGATTGGAGAAAAGAACTGTCCCTTGTACACAGTACTCTGACACCCCCATACACTGTGGCATGCACAGCATAAGCATGCTTACATGTGCATGCAAGCACACACAAAATAAATACATAAGTAAACAAACAAATAAAGGTTAAAAAAAATAAGAGTGATATGCAACTTATCAGAAAGAACATGCATGAAGCACGCATGAAATGTTGTGTGGCTTTACAGAACAGAAAAGAGACCCAACTAAACTGGTTTGTTAGAAGCCTGAACGGTGGTAACCTGGGAGTGTTGCAGGCACAGAGATGGGAGGGAACACAGAGCGAGATTTCTGGGCTGCTAATCATGTTTTGTTTCTTGATCTGGGGGTTGGTACATGGGTTGTACCATTCAGTGAACCACATACTTTGTGACCCAGACCTTCTCTGTATGAATGTTATCCTTCAGCCATGAGCAAAACGTGAAACCTTGTATGTTGCCACTTGCCTGTTATCCTATCCCAGGAGGAGGAGGTTGAGGCAGGGGGCCTCAGGTTGAGGCCAGCTCAAGCTATAGAGCATTACTCTGTCTAAGCACAAAACAATGTACATAATTAGATAAACAAGATATGCTGTGTGTCCATACAATGTAACACTTGCCAAGAAGTTAAAAAGGGCACTGAGAGCTGGCTCAGCAGTTAAAAGTACTTGCTTTACAACCAAGTTTGGTTCCCAGCACCCACATCAGGCATCTCACAGCTGCCTGAAACTCCAGCTCCAGGGATGCCCACGGCCTCTTCTGGCCTCCATAGTACTTGCACTCATGTGGCACACATGCGCACACACAAACAAATAAATAAAAATATGTTTAAAAAAGAATGTACTACAGTGGTGTGTGACACCTGAGATGGAACCAAATACGCAGACCAGAAAGAGGTGCAGGCTGTGTGACTTCACCGACATAAACGTGTGCAGACTAGACACTGCTCTCCAGCAACAGAAAGCAGAGTAAGAAGTGCTTGAGAATGGCGGGTGGAGGGGTCAGGGGACATGAAAAAAGTGGGGGTGATGGTCGCATTCACTGCCGGGGTTGTAGTAATGGCTTTACAGATGCTTGCTTGTGCCAGAACTTAATGACTGCCACATTAAATCCATATGTACACTTTGCTAAATCCAATTACATCTCTGCTACGTGTATTTTTAAAAGAATGGATTTCAGAGCTGGAGAGATGGCTCAGCAGTTAACTGCACTTCCTGCTCTTGCACAGGACCTGGGTTTGGTTCCCAGAAAACACGGCAGGTGGCTTACAACCTCCTACAACTCCAGTTCCAGGGGATCAGATGCCCCCTTGTGGCCTCCAAGGACTCCTGCACACATGAACTCATGCAGGCATATACATGTGCACATAAAAATAAATAGATAAGTATTTTTAAGAGAATGTATTTCCAATACAAATATAAACCACACACACACACACACACACACACACACACACACCGACAACGCTCTCTTGTAGCTCCCCATATTTCCCTCCTCTCCTCTCTCCCTGCATCCCACGCTGCCCTCAGCCTACAGCACATCCCTTCCTGCCCATCTTCCTGCAGACAATGAGCCATTCCCACTGCCACACACACGGCTTCTGTTTCTGTCTGTTCCACTGTTCTGTCTGCAGCACCAGTGAAATAGAAACTCGGAATTCCTCAAGGGCAAGGACAGCAATGATGGGAAGAAATGGAAGGGAGAAAGAAAGGAAAGAAGGGAAGGGAAGGGAAAGGTCAAAGGTCACTGTTGGGGAAATCTCATCACACTTCGGGGAGCCGTCCCCCATACCCACCCCACCCCCGCAGAGGCAAAAGCACAGCTTCTCTCTTCACCCACTTGCTCCCCACACAGAATGCTTAACTCGCTTGCCATCTCTTGCTTGCATTTCCCCATGGTCTCCTCCTACAAATGGAGCTTACCCTCTACCCTTGCTGCTAGCTGCCACTCCACACTCCACTCGGCAGCTGGAAAATCTTCTGGAACACCTCTCTGACCTGTCATTGTTTGCAGGGCGGAGTCTAGTCTCTGAAGTGTGGCTTACAAGGCCTGTTGCCCACCCCTCTCTCTACAGCCTGGGCTATGCAGTGAGATTCCAAGATCGCCATGGATACATAGCAAGAGTCTGTCTCAAAAAAAAAACGAAACAAAACGGAGACAGAAACAAAGCCCCAGGCTAGTGCCTGGCACACAAGAGCACTCAATAAACATCACCCAGTACTGGGAGTCCCCCAAGGGCCCCAAGCACCTGTGACCCTGCTGGCCACACACAGATCCACTCTCCTCCTGTAGGATGGAGTTCTCCCAGAGCCAGGGTTGATACTCTGCCATTTCCAGCAACTACCCGATATCATCCCCATGCTGAGTGAGTGAATGGCCACCACCTACACCTCCTCACAGGCATTATTTAGAAAGAAACTGCTGACCCAGAATTAACAGCATCCCTCATCCTACCCCAAACATACTTCCATTTCCCTAGATGCTCCTACATCAGGAGACGGGGGTCCCCCACTTTCCTACCCCCCTCTCTCTCTGGCTATTACCCAAAGTCCTCAGGAGGGGCTTTTCCTGATCCCGCTGGACAGTGGGACCCTCTGCAGGGTGGCCACCCTCCTGCTTCCCACTGAGAGCATGCTCAGTTACAACCAGGGCCTAGCATGTTCCAGGCCCAGCCCACATAACACCTCCTTCACACACCCTCCTTAGATCTTCTCAGAAACATACGATGTCTCCCTCTTATACACAAACCCAGGTTCCTTGCCCACTCCCTGGCACACTCGCCTGTGTGCATGTGCATGCATGTGCATGTGTGTGCTCACTCACACTTTCCTGTGAGCTCTAATGTGCATTCTCCTCTCTCTCTCTCTCTCTCTTTCAAATTATGTGTGTGATAAGCCTGAGTGTGCATGCCCGTTCACATGAGTGCACATGTGTGTTCAAGAGCACACTTGTCCAGGTGCATGCGGAGGCTCTAGGTTGACCTCTACTGTCTTCTTCAGTTTCTTATTCTCTCTCTTATATGTTAAGGCAGGATCTCTCACAGAACCCAGAGCTCAGTGTTTTGCTATTCTGGTTTGCCAGCTTGCTCTGATGATCCCTGTCTTTGCCTCTCCAGGGCTGGGATTACAGGCAGGCCGCTCTGCCCACCCAGATTTTAAGAGTCTTCTAGAGATCCAAACTCTGGCATTCACTGATTAGTTGCCAAGCACTTTAGCTGCTAAGCTACCTCCCGGCCCCCAACCCCTGGCTTGCTTAGTGACAGATTCCTGTTCCCTAGAGTCCTGCAAGTGGACTCTTAGCAATGTGCCCACAAGGCACCGGAGCTCTGGGATGCATTCTGCTTGTTCAGCAACCACCTGCCATGAACTCTGTATTCTACATCAGGTGCTGGGGAGATACCAGGGACACCATTGGTCCCCGAGAACCAGCCTGAGGGCGGGCTCCAGAAAGAGGGACACTATGCCTAGTGGTAAGATTATAGGTAGGGTTTGCCAAAGGATGGGGAGAAGCTAGCAGGGAACATTCTAGACCAAAGATCCAGTCTCCTCATATACCAAGACAAGAGGTCAAAAGAAGTCAGCATACATTCCCTGTAGTCTAGAAAGAGGAAATGAAGACAGGATGCCCCAAGCGTTCCCTGAATGGGGATGATCAACCATTGCCTTGTGAGAAGGGCAAAGCCTCACTCCCTTAACTCGCAGGGCCATGTTCTCCCTCTACCCAGAACGAGAAGTGCAGAACGGCTGGAGGGGAAGGGCTATGGTTGGGTGTGACAGGCATCAAGAGGGACCATAAGGCCCTGGCCTTAAAGTCTGCAGTTTTCTCAGTCTGTTACAGAATGTACAGCTTTGGTGAGATTCGTCCTCAGGATGATGAGATGACATGCTGTTTCAGCCCCCTACCTCCTGAAGCTGTTTCCAGAGCATTGCTTCCAAAACAGCTTCGGGAGGTAGGGGCTTGAAGAGCAGGTCATCTCAGTGTCCTGAGGATGAATCTTGCCAAAGCTGTACATTCTGTAACATATGAATCTCACAAACAAAATTTTAGTACTTTTAAGATTTTCCTATGAAGTGTGCAAGGTGCACAGGTCAGTTAAGGATGAATTTTGTTCCTTCTTTGAGCAGGTGAAAGACAACTGGCTGTTTATGAGTTAATTTGATCAATAACCAATTGCAATAAATCTTCGCTTATGCCATATGACGGAGGGCATGAAGAATCTTAAGGATTCCATAACTAACAAGATTTATTGTCTAAATTTAGCTAAAGTTTTGGCTAGAGACGTTTTTATGTTTAAGTCAGTTATTAGGCTGTTCCCATGGCTCAGAGGCAGAGGGATCAGATTTAAGAGATGCAGGAGAGAAACCATCAAGCAATGTAGGTGGAAAGGGAAGCGACCCTATGGGGGGGCTGCCCAGAAGGTAACAGGGTAGCAAAGATAAAATATAGATTTAGAAGATGTTAAGCCAGGAATACCAGAGGGAAATGTGTGCTAATTGTGGGGAGTTTTAGAAGTGCCCAACCATTGAGCTAGACAAGGTATATCAAAATTAGCTGGTGTGTGTGTGTGTGTGTGTGTGTGTGTGTGTGTCCGTGTGCGTGTGTGTGTGCATGTGTGCATGAGTGTGTATATGTGCGTGTGAGTGTTTCATTACCCAGAGAGTTCTTGGGAGGATGCAGCCCACATGCAACCTGCGACCCACCAGGAGCCAAAGCGGTTTAACGAATTTACCGTTACACCAGTCAATAGAACTTCTCTAAGTCCAGTGGGTAGGGAGTTCTCTTTGGAAATCACCCAGATAGGGAAGCTACTGCGTACCCAGGAAGCCTCTATGGAGCACACATAAAGCCACCCCTCGCCCACAGAGAGAGGAAGACGTGATGGGAAGAGGCCGGAGAACCCTCCCCTCTGCTCTGCTGACATCTGCCCTGTGGCCCTCTCTTCCTTCTGCCCTGTCTGACCAGTGGCCAGCTTTCCTTCAGCCCTACTTTCTGCCTGCAGCTACAGGGAGTCGGCGGCAGGAAGATTCAACCCGGGATCTCTAGGCTGCTGACCCTGAGTTGGTCATGGCCACTCCTTCCCCTGGAAAGGTGGCCACTCATGAATGCCTAGCCAAGAAAAGGGTAGGAAAGTCCCACTGGGGGAATTCTGGGGAATGATTCACTTGCTCAAACAGGCTGGGGATGTGACAGAGTCCTTGTGCTTTTAGGCCTAGGCACCTAAGTTCAGATCTCCAGTACCCACTGAAAAGCTTGGCACAGCAGCATGGCCTCTGCAGTCCCAGAGCTAGGAAGGTAGAGAGAAGTGGATCTCTGGAGCTCACTGGCCAGCAGCCCAGATAAATCAATGAGCTCCAGGATCAGGGAGAGACCCTGCCTCAAAAAATAAGGTGGGGTGGGAAACTATTGAAGATGATATTCAGTATCAACCTATGTCATGTGCGCACACACACATCCATGCACACATACATCCATGCACATGTATACACATACACGAATACACAAATGGGCACACTCAGTCAAAGGGAAAGAAGCATAGCTACCTAACGGCTGCTCCCTGTATGTCTGAAATATTATTATCCATTGTCAATGGCATAGACTCTATGCAATGGCCCCTCCCCGCCCCATAGGCTCACATGTAGGACCCTCAGTCCCTAGTTGGTAGCATATTTTGGAATGTTTCTGGAACCTTTGTCAAGTGGGGCCTCTTTGGAAGAAGCAGGTCCCAGAGGGCTTGGGTCCCGTGGGTGCTGGAACGTAGGCTCCTTACCGTTGTTATGGGCCAGGGCCTGGTCAATGAAGTCTGCGGCCCTTTCAAAGTAAGCACTGAGGTTGAACTCTTGCGTGTCATTGGCCTTGATGCCCAAGTAGGTGATGCCAGAATCCTCATAGAAGCTAGCACTGGTGTTCACGTGCATGAAGGACCTGCCCTCGGCGGCATTCAGGACGTGGGTGATGCCCAGTTTCTGCAGCTGGGTGATGTCCTGAGCCACAGACCTGGATGGGAGGCAGTGATGGAAAAATGAAGAGGGAGCCTCAGAAGGAGGGAGAGGAAGAAGATCTGAGCCTCTTGGCAAAGCAAGGAGCCGGTACCCACTATCCGCTGTGGCTCGTCCTGCCTCATCTCATGACCTTTCCCCTCACCCCAGCCATATACAGTTACCGGCAGCTTCCCTAAATAGACTTGTGGTCCCACGCCCATGCTGTTCCCTCTGCTTCCCTTCCCCACCTTCTGTGTAGGCATTTGCCTCTCATCTTGCAAAGCCCTATGTGGGATTTCCCCAGCTCCTTCCGGTGCCTGTGCTGCTATCACAGTTCCTATGCTGTGCGGGCAGTATAGACAAGCTACAGAGAGTCGGGCATGGTAGCACACACCTGGAATCCTAGCACTCGGAGGCCATGGGAGAAGGATGTGAGTTTGAGGCTAGCCTGAGTTTACTAGAGTTTACTGAGTTTAAGACCTAGATTCGAACAATGAAGCAAAAGAAAAATAGACCCTAGAGTAGGAATGTCTGGGTCTGAATCCAGCCCTGCCATTAAGGCATGCAGGCAACCTTAATCAAGCCACTTAAAATGTTCTGTGCCAGGCTGGAGAGATGGCTCAGCAGTTAAGAGCATTGACTCTTCTTCCGAAGGTCCTGAGTTCAAACCCCAGCAAGCACATCGTGGCTCACAGCCATCCGTAGTGAGATTTGACGCCCTCTACTGGAGTGTCTGAAGACAGCTACAGTGTACTGACATATAACAATAAATAAATGTTCTGTGACTCAGTTTTTCCTCTCTGTAAAATGCGGATAGGAGTGGTGTCTTAAAGGGTGATGTTTTGTTGGTAAAGCCTGATACTTTGGTGTCTATATCCCAAGGCTTCAGTCAGTTCTTTGAGTGGACTGTCCCTCGGTGCCTGCTACCGTGCCTGTCACGGGGTAGGTATTGAATAAATGTTCGGTGAATGGGTGAAGAATGGAACTGTCACATGTCAGGCTCCCTGAAGGATCAATCCTGCCACACTGTTAGCTACAGTTCTGAGGCTTTCTGCAATGTCTTAGCACTAAGGTAGCCCCCCTAATACAATGGGAATTAGAAGGTACTTTGAATCGTAAGAGGCTCTTGGCTTGCCCCTCACAACATCCACATTTAAACTGCAGTATCTTATAGAGCAGTGCGTGTCTCCTTCATGGTCCTTCATGGTAGCCCCTAAGAGAGGATAGGACTGCCCTGAGTGAACAGAGCCTACATTCTGCAGGGGGGATGTGCATGTGCTCACATGGGTCGCTGAGCCAGAGCTAGGAGGAAAACGCTGTCCAGACACTCAGCCAGGCTCTGCCTCCCTCCTCCCTCTGCCTCTCACACCCTGCGATTGGTGTGAGTGCAGCTCACACAGACTCCCTCACTGGCCTGAGAGGACGTGCTGGAAAGCCCCTTGGTCCAGGAGTTTCGGGTGGGTGAGGAAGCACAATTCTTGGCACTAGGTATGCAGTTGATCCTCCCAGCTGAGCATCCCCCACACACACACCATGTCAAGGTCAGATTTGCATAGAGGGCAAAGGATGTGTTCACCATGGTAGCCATCATTCCTGACACTATGCCTAGGGAAGCTACTACAGACAAACTCAGCAAACAGGCTCCTGAGACGGCCAAGACCCCTGGCTTCCTGGGTAGTCGGGGTGGGGAGGACTGGGAGTGACTCTGGCTCTGTCACTGGAATTATGCAGTGACTGAGCCAGGGGCTGACCCTGTGAGTCTGTTTAGCCACTTGCTCGGGAGCAAGAATGCACAGCTGTGTTGACAGAATGCTGAAGAGAGTGCCCATCTGCCTCAGCTCTCTAACACCAATCCGACAGTCAGCAAATGCGCTATCGTGACCACCACCATTCCCAAAGAGCGAACACCATATGGTGTTTGACACATAGTAGGTGCTCCGTATGGAGATGAGCGACGCAGTGCATGCAACCCTGTCCCCATGTGTCTAAGACTTGTCACGTGAAACCCCTCTGGCTCTGCTGCGGGCTAAGCGCGGGTCCTAGGTGCTTAGGACAGGAAGCACACATGTAAGACATTGAAGGATCCTTACAGCCCCTCAACCACCGCGGAACATCGCTTCCTAGTGTGCAAAAACAGAGCTTAGGACTTTAATGGGGGTCTTCACACTCATGAAAATCCAACGTGGACCTTCCTGCAATGTGGGTCATGCCAACTTTTCTCTCGGAGTTAATACTGGTTCTCTCTCACTGCTGAGAAATTCTTATTAATAGCATAACTAAAGTTGTTGGGGTTTTTTTTTATATATAAGAACATATATGAGCTCAATAATACACACATTTCCTAGTGGTGCGATTAGGAGGAATTTTCAGATGATTCGGGTCTTTATCATTTTGATTTGTCCCATCTAAATCAAACTATCTGGAGAAGCCAGGAAAGACTTGGCTCAGCTACTTCCTCTTCTAGGGTATTTTAGGGTATTTGGATATCCTGACAGGGACAGGAAAAGCTCCACACCCGGATTGTAACGTCATCCCGTTGCCATGGCAACGGAGGCAGACATTCCACGGTGACCTCACTGCAGAACTAGGCAGCTGTCACATGACGCGCGGCCAAGAGACAACCCTACCACCTGTTAAGAGAACGTGGTAGCCTTGACCCCGCCCAAGCCCAAGCCAAAGCTGGTAGTGGCAGAAGTCAGGGCCGGGCACTTTGGGGGTTGGGAGGCGTCTCAGGGCGTGCGGAGTCCAGCTCCTCCACTTCAAGCGCGGGGAGTGGGCGTCGCTCCAGGTTGGTCCCCCGCACCCGCTCTTGCTCAGGTCGGCGACCGCGCCCAGGGTCCACCCTGCCCCCTCATGCACCCCACTCCAGCCCCGGAGTAGTCGGGGGGCCCGGGAAGCGTCTGCGGGGTTGGCCCTCCCGGAGACTCACGCGTTGCCCACGTAGACTCTCGGGACCACCTCGTTGCAGGGCTGGCTCGGGAGGCTGTAGCAGCCGCTTCCGTCCGAGAGCAGGTCGTTGAGATCTTGCACAGAGAGCTCGAACGGGCCGGACATGGCGGCGGCGGGGCCCTGCACGCCGGGGCAGGAGCGAGCGAGGGGGAGAAGCCGGGTCAGAGGGGCGGGGCTGCCCAACCGGGAGCCGCCCCGTCCCGCCCCGGAGGCGGGTCCGCTGGGTGCGGGAAGCTGCGGGCGCGCTACGCAGCGCCGAGGACACGCGCGACCGGCCGAGATGTCATCACTCCCGTGTCACCCGTACTCACTCACCCTGGCTAAGGCAGAGGAGCGCAGGCACTTCCTTTACTGAACCCAATGCGGGACGCCTGGGTACACCTGGCGTCGCTCTTTCAGGTTACTGGGTACCTCTGGGGTTTGCTGTGAACCCTTCTCGCTGCACACCACCAGCGTGAGCATCCATCCCCTCACCCCAAACACACACATCAGAATACATCTTCCTAGCCCACGACTGCTGAATATACAACCTGCCCACCCCAGGAGATAGATGGACCCTTAACCAAGGTCACAGGAAAGAGTCCTGCTCTGGGGCACTTCTTTTAATGTTTGATGTGCATCAGCATTAAACTTTGTAAAGAATGAAGGTTATCTAGGTCGCCAGGTTTGTCGTCTGACCCCGGGAGATTAATCTTAGCCTGTTTGCTGGCTACTGGAAGGGAGGGAAGGGTTCTACGTCACGATAGCAGTTTGAGCAGCTATAATTTTGGAGATCCGAAGTGTTTACAAATCTGCAACTTTTGGCTGTAAACACAATGTAAGTGGAGAATTCTCACACCTGACCTGTGACGGATGACAGTCAAAACACAGGTGCACTAAAAATTACTGTACAAGACTATATTTAGGATATATTAAATGTGAAGCGTTAATGGATTTCATGTTTAGACTTGGATCCATTCACTCTATAATATTGTAAAATCCCAAACATTTCTGGCCTAAGCATTGCAGTAAGAATATGCAACATCTAACTCCTAGGAATTGCTGGAAAGATTCCAGAAACATTCAAGGGTTCCTGGGCTGATAAGGTGCCTAGCATGCACAAAAGCCTTAGTTCAGTTTCCAGCGCGGAATAAACAGGCGTAGTGGTTCCAGAAGCACTTGGCAAGTATTGAGCACTCATTGGGCTTGCGCCCTGGGCTGTGGATTCTGGGTTAGTGTCGGGGTAAATCCTCCTCCCACAGCTTAACAGCTCTTCCTGGAGCAGCTGTAATCCCACTGTGAGCCACATGGTGCCAGTAGCTGATCCTCGCCTGAGTTTCCACAGAGCGAGAGCCAAGAACACAGTATCTCACTTTACTCAAAGCGTCTCTCCAGTTGCCAGGGAAAACGGCCCGGTCCCTAACTCCAAAGGGGCAAATATAGTCTCTGGAGTGCAAGACTCCACATTGTGTCTCCTATTAAGATTTGTTTTCTTTATGATTTTGTTTGTTTTATTCCATACTTTCGTTTTTTTGAGGTCGGATCTCACGTAGCCCAGGCTGACTTTGAACGGTCTATACAACCAAGGATAACCTCGAACTCCATCCGCCTGTTTCCATTTCCCAAGTGCTGATATTATTGCCAAGTGTGGCACCACCGCTCTGGGTTATACTAACTCAGCTTTTGAGTGTTTCACTCCTTGAGAAAAGCTTATGGTCTCAGATCTTCAGGGAAACCTTGCCGGGAACTGTGACTTCTTAGCTCAAAACTCAAAGGGCAGAGTGAGGGCTGGATTCCCCGCTTCCTGAGCCTGTGCTAGGCAGGAGCTTACACATCATGCCTTTCCTTTCTCCTCCAGCCTTGGAAACATCTACTTCCCAGGCACGCAGAGAGCTTCAAAGGCCCTTTTCCTTCCTCCTGACTCGGACCTGACTTGGCCCAGAACTGTAAATGCTTTGAGGGAGAAGAGAAGAGAAGCGCCACTTACCTTGACCGGGTCATAACACAGGGCATATAAATACCGGATTGTTCCGCACCCCATCGCCATATATAAATTTTACCTCGACTTAAAACGAAAACTTTTAGAAAGTGCCCAGAGACAGCCAGACATGTTCTTCTCCTCTCCCTCCACTGAGTCTTGTCCCTGATGTCATAACTGGGTAACTATGACACCTTGTCATGGGGAGAGCTAAGTGCCTCACAGAGGAGCCAAGGTGTCTCATTTCTGAAGTTAGACTAGGAGGAGAAAATGAACAATTCCCTGGATTATCTGGCCTACCCTGTAATCGTCTCTAATCACAGGCAAAGCACAACCTTCAGGAAGAAACTGGACTTTGGCCACTACATATTGCACAAAAATAGAGTACAAATAGGTAAGTGGGACCACTCGGAGTTCTAGAAGGCTCCATCAAAGAGGGTGGTGACAAGAAACTACACTAGCCCTAGCTGTGGGCTGATGTGGGACACCATGGTCGGTGGCAAGGTTTTGTCTTCTGCCTGAGCATTTGTGAACTAGAAAGAATCCATTTTTAAGAACTCTTTAGAGCCAAAGTTAGAAAATATGAGCTCAGTGCCCAATAGACTCTCTAGGAATGTTAGGAAGTGGGTAGGAAAAAGATGTTATTTCATCGGATTGAAAGGAAGTTTGTCTTTATGGATTTTTTTTTGTTTGTTTTTTGGTTTTTGAGACAAGGTTTCTCTGTGTATCCCTGGCTGTCCTGGAACTCACTCTGTAGACCAGGCTGGCCTCCAACTCAGAAATCCACCTGCCTCTGCCTCCCGTGTGCCACCGTGAGAGAGGGACACGTGAGTGGGGCCAGAAGCTGGCTGAGAGTCAAGGAGGACCTTGAACTCCCAGTCCTCCAGCTACCACCTCTAGAGTTCTGAATTACATGCCTGTACATCACCACTTGGTTTAGGCAGTGCTGGAGACCAAACCCAGGGTCTCTGGTGTGCTGGCCTGGCATTCTACTGACCCCATCCATCTTTATAGATTATTAGCCCTCACTACTCTGTCTTCTACTGTCCAAGTTCTCCAGAGATGTCAGGAGGGAAAATTAAACCTAATTGAAGTTGCTAGACTGGGTCTCTGTCAAAATTCAAAAGCGGGATGATCAGTGGTTGGGGTCGAGTGGCCTGGTGGATTTCTAAAGCTGCTAGGATCCTACTGTGTAACAATGCTTTTTCTCTTCTAGTGAAGCCTGCCGTCGATACCAAACCTCCAATGGCGCACACACATTACATTTTAAAATTGAGCAAAATCCAGGTATTTTTGACACCCGTGGCTGTACTTTATTGATTCTTTTCTTTGTCCTTAAGAGACCCACTTCCCCAGAGCCTTCTGAGTACCCACCAGCCTAAAGATTCATTAACATTCCTCCCCCATAGTCACTTCGTTTCCTTAAGCTCTGCCCAGGCTCCATCAGGCCTCTCAACGTGACCCCTTTTCCTCAAAGTCCCAGAGGAGGGTGTTGCATGCCACTATGTGGAGGGAGCACTATGTGGAGGGAGTGATGTCACCTCGGTGGGGTTTCTTGCCAGGGTGAACAAAAGAGAATCGACAAAATTGAATATGAAAATAGACAATTGTGTCAGAAAATTGCGAATGCCCATCGAGGCCCTGCCAAGGTGGACTGCTGGAACGAATATCTTTCAAGAAGGTAGTGTTCCCTATCCCACTTCCCCTCCCTCTTCCCCCTCCCCCTTCCCCTCCATCTCCCTATCCCCCTTCTCCTTCTCCTCCCTCTCCCCCTCTCTCTACCTGTCGCTGTACTTTATTCTCAGAGAATTCAACCTTCCCTTTGGGTTTGATTGAGAGAGGAATACTCAAAGGATGTTATTTTGGAGAGAAGCAAGAGCCTGTGCTATGAAGATTGACAGCTTCCCAAGCAGGAGCCTTTCTTGGCATTAAGCCCCCACCTTTGCTGTCCTTTAGGGGGCCCCCAGCTCTCTTCAGAGCTTGATCCAAGTACACCCTTGCACACCTTGGCAAAATGCCCGAGAGTAGTGTTGGTTCAGGTGTAAGACAGTGAACAACAGCTTCTCAGTTCTGAGGGCTGGGGAGTCCAGCAATGGAGGGATGGATTGGTGGATTTGGAGTTGGCCTTGGTGTCGGGGGCTGCTTGCTTTCTGCAGAGAGAGCCCTCCTTGGGCTGGAACCTCATGGCAGAAGGGGCACCCGTCCCTGCTTCTGTAAACCAAGTTTCCGGTCCTAGTTCACGTTATAACCCTTGGGGGAGTGTTTACAACACACTGAAGTCAAAAGCGTTTTGTCAGAAACATAGACAAACATTTGTGTCTTTCTACAGTGTGGGGACATATCGGATAAGACTAAATTCACAGTCTTCCGCTTTTGTTGGCAGCAGATTGCCAAATACTTACCCTTTGGTTTTTTGTTATAGTTTGTTTGTTTGTTTGTTTGTTTTTGGGGGGGTCACCCTGGCTGAGATAAACAGGGATTCTTTTATTCTTATCTCAGTTACTGTATTAACTCTTAGATTCCACATTCCACACCACACAGGACATGTCTCTCTGTGCACGTCTGTGTGTGTCGGCTTCAGAATGATTACAGGACTTTAAGGAAGAAAGCCATTCACAAAGCTGGGGAATGACAGACAAGAGTCTCTCTGTCCTCATAAGAGAACCCAGATGAAGGCCTTGCTGGAGAGGCTGCTGGGGCTGTGAGCAGAAGAGTCAGGTAGCAGGGTCAGCCTGAGCTATAAAGTCAAGTCCAGCTTCAGAGGCAAAGGGTCTAGCCTGGTCTACATGAACAAATAGAGGGACTGGGAGATTTCAGGTCTGGATGGGTGAACAAGGCAAGGCAGATGACAATTCAAGAATCAACAGAGGGGACTGAGGTGTCCTGAAAGCCCTGGGACAGTTAGGAGCTTTTCTTGGTCTACCCCTTGATCCATATATCTGATCAGATGAAAGATAATTGAAACCATCAGCTTTCCAATACAACATGTCCCCCTTTTTTTTTTTTTTTTTTTTTTGAGACAGGGTTTCTCTGTATAGCTCTGGTTGTCCTGGAACTCACTCTGTAGAGCAGGCTGGCCTCGAACTCAGAAATCCATCTGCCTCTGCCTCCCAAGTGCTGGGATTAAAGGCGTGCTCCACCACCGCCCAAGATGTCTCCTTCTTTATGGGGTCCAGGAGAGAGAGTTACACTCTTTCCTCAGTCTGGTTTGTGGCTGGAGTTGTTGTTGTTTTAGTTTAGTTTGGTTTGGTTTTTTTCGTGTTTCGTTTTTGGTGTTTGGTTTGTTTTGTAACAGTGTAGTCCTGGTTGTCCAGGAACTCACTCTGTAGACCAAGCTTGCCTCAAACTCTCAGAGATTTTCCTGCCTTTCTCTGCCTCCCCAGTGCTGGGATTAAAGGTGTGTGCTGCCACTGGCCAGCTCTTGAGCCTAGTTCTTCTCATTTTAAAAAAAAGATTTAATGATGTATACAGTGTCCTGCCTGTATGTGCGCCTGCACACCAGCAGAGGGCGCCAGATTACATTATAGACACCATAAGTCACCATGTGGTTGCTGGGATTTGAACTCAGGACCTCTGGAAGAGCACCCAATGCCCTTAACCTCTGAGCCATCTCTCCAGCCCTCTCATATAGTTGAACGTGTCCACGTGCCCTGACAATTCCAGTTCACCTTTACAAATGTATAGGACGGGAGTCTCTCTACTCCACAGAATAAATTGTCTGTGACATGTGGGTGGCACTGGACAGATGGTGCTGTGCGCATGCATATCCACCCAGGTACAGCCTCATCTTCTATCCTCAAAATAGAATCAAAAGCTGCTTGTGAAGTGGAGCCTCTCAGGGCAAGGCACAGGACGAAAACTGTCTGCTGCAATATGGAGCCATTTTTGAGTTGCAGTGTAGTCTGACCTAAGCTCTAGCTCAAAGGGAAGTAGACTTCAACCAGGAAGTGTGGCTGAGGGCTACTGATGAAAAGTCTGTACCCACTTTGTGTATTTCCCGGAACGCACTGCCCTAAACTTTCACCCCATCCAGGAGACATGTTCTTCTTGACCATGTGCCTCTTCCTGCCCTGGTTTTGTGTTTTTCAGCTTAAACAGAGAATCAAGGAATCGCGAGCTAGTAAGAATTACCATGGAAAACCAGGGCATCCTAAGGAGGTTGAGTGATCGCAAACCCCACTATGACCGCAGGTCATCGGAGATGGACTGGCAGGCATGTGGACACCCTTGTCCTGGTCCCGGGTGTACCTGAAGTTAGTCTATGCTCAGCACAGAGGCTCACCCTTAAGCAACAAGATCACATGCAATGCCATAGTCACTCAGAGGAAAAACCCACATGGCAAGCACAGTTCACAGATGCAAACTGTGGAGCGACCAAAGGCACCTCGGTGATAAAGCTACTGAGTTCAGTGTCAGAAAACCTGTTCAGGGCAGCTCCCCTGCCCCAAGTTTGAGGGAGGGCAATGTGACCCCATATGTAGCTGCTCTGCCCCACTTAGGAACAATTCTTCAAATGTAAAAATGGGAGAGTTGGTTCAGAGGCTGAGGCAGGAGCATGACTCATTTGAGGCCAGCCAGGACTACTTAGTGTTGAGACCCTGCCTCAACACACGAGCAAGGCAGTGAAGCTCCAAGGAGCCATGAGCAGTGTTGTAAAGGTCCCCTCTGCCTACCTTTTCCAAGCCATTCTAGGGATTTAGAATTCCAACTCTCCAATCAGCGGGCCACATTGACGTGCCTTCTCTTTGGTTTTTTTTCTTTCAAGAATTCAAGGCGATATATCAGAAACACAACAAGATATCTTCTCTTCCAAGAAGAATAGGTATGTCCTTTTTATTATAGCATATTGCTATCCCAGTTACTACCGAAGCCCTCACAATCCCATTTATAAATGGCTAAGAAGGACCTCGCGCAGGGGAAGAGATGGAGATCCATTTGGGAAGCCTGAGAGCTCTCTCACCCTTCTGGAAATGGTGTTTCTTGTCACCAGCTCTGAGGCTTTGTGGGAGTTGAAGGGGACGTGATCTTTGCCAAGTAAGACATTAAGAGGAGAGGTCCAGATGGTCCAGCATGTGAAGGTGGAAGCCTGGTGGCCTGAGGGTGATCTCCAGAGCCCATGTCAAGGTGGAAGGAGAACACCCACTCTGACTTCCACATTTGTACTGAGCCCCATCCTGTAATAATAACTTTTAAAGTGTTTTAAATTAAAAAAAAAAACATAAACAAGAGGCCTAGGCTTTACAGCTAGTAAAAGGATGATCATTGAGCATCTCGTGTTACTAGATAGGATTAGCGACGTAGTGCCGTGCCTTCAAGGAAGGAAGGATCATATGTGGATTCCCCAGGCTCTCCAAAGAACAGTGCTCCTGTTGACATCTTCCCTCACCTGCACTTCCTCCTCCTCTTCCTCCTCCTCTTCCTCCTCTTTTCCTCTGAACACAAGGTTACTCACCGTGGAAAAGATACCGAGAAGACCCTAAGATCTCTTGGCTGCTCAGGATCCTAAGACGCTGTGGAAATGGCTACATTCTCCGTCTGTCTTAGGATGTTACAATAAAGCTTGGCATGAAAAACAAGGCAAGCAAACGGAAGGACACGATGAGCCTTTTATTTTTATTCTGTGCATGCACCTGTGTGTTTCTGAGAGGATATGCACTTGTATGTGTTCACTTGTATGTGGGTGTGCCCTTGTGTGTGCATGCACATGTGTGTGGAGGCCCCAGTCTGACACTCAGTGTCTTCTTCAACCACTTGCTTTTGAGACAGGGCCCCTCACTGAACCCGGAGCTCACTAACAGAGCTAGGCTGCTGGGCCAATGAGCTCCAGGGATCTGCCTGTGTCTGTGCCACCCCCAAACCTGGCTTTTATGTAGGCGCTTAGCAATCCAAACTCGGGTCCTCAGCTTGTGCTGTAAGCACTTTGCTGAGTCATCTCAACTCCCAATTTGTATTTATATATGGCCTTGAACTTGCTAACTAGCTGAGAGTAATCTTACATTCATGATCCTCTTTCTTCACCTCCCTAGCTCTGGGATTATAGGTATGAGGCACCATGATGGATTTATACTGTACTGGGTATCAACCCCAGAGCTTCATGCCTGCTAGGCAAGACTCTACCAACTTCACTATATTCCCAGGTCCCTCTCCCATTAACTTTTATGCTTATCCCCTCTGGCTGGAAAAACCTATGATTCTTTTTTTTTTTTTTTTTTTTTTTTTCAAGACAGGATTTTTCTGTGTAGCCCTGGCTTTCCTGGAACTCACTCTGTAGACCAGGCTGGCCTCAAACTCAGAAATCCACCTGTCTCTGCCTCCCAAGTGCTGGGATTAAAGGCGTGTGCCACCACTGCCCTGCAAAACCTATGATTCTTTCTCCTCACTTGAGTGCCTATTTATTTTCAGCACTTAAGAGAATTAAGTCCCCCCGCAGAGACTTCCGTGGCCTGCCTGAGTTGTATCCCGGCACAATTTCAAATGTTTGAAAGTTTTCCTTTTGTTTTGCTGTTAACTGGTCTTTAGTTTGGCTGCACTAAACCCAGAGAACACATCCTATGACTTCAGTTCTTTCAAGCCTCTTAAGGTCACCTTCTGATGCAGGATACCATTACCAAGGCACGAGTATTGAATTTAGTACCATCAGTCACTTAAAAGTGGGTGTCAAATTGCCCTATGGTTGTGGATTTATCCATTTTTCCATTCACCTCTATCAATTTAAAGGTTTTATTCACGTACAGGTGTGTGTGTGTGTGTGTGTGTGTGTGTGTGTGTGTGTACATGTGCAGGTGCCCACGGAGACCAAAAGAGTGTCATATCTCCCAGATTGGATTTACAAGTTGTTGTGAGCCACCCTGGGTGGGTGCTGAAAAATGAACTCCATCGCTCTGAAAGAGCAGCCAGTGTCTCAACCGCCTATAGCTCTATTGAGTGTTGCTTCATTGTCTCAGATGTTGAAGCTCGGTCCTTGGATGCATACTCCTTTAAGCTCTTCTTGGTATATTGATTCATCCTGTATTACAATGTCCCCTATTTGTCTCTAGTAATTGTCTTGCTCTGAAGTCTGCCTTATTTGATGTTATCATAGCCACTACTGTTTAAAAATCCATGTTCTACCAACCTCTTTTACTCTCTCTACTTTTAAAAAAATATTTATTATTTTTATTTATATGAAAAATAATACACTGTCACTGTCTTCAAACACATACCAGAAGAGTGCATCGGATCCCCTTACAGATGGTTGTGAGCCATCATGTGCTTGCTAGGAATTGAACTCAGGACCCTCTGGAAGAGCAGTCAGTGCTCTTAACCGCTGAGCCATCTCTCCAGCCCTCTCTCTACTTTTAAAATGATGCGTGTAGGTCAGAGGACAACCCCAGGTGTCATCCTCACTTTCTGCCTTGATTGAGACATGGTCTCTCTGTTGCTAGGTCTCTTGTGCACCAGAACACCCCACCCTCGAGAGTCTGGGAATTCTCCTTTCTCTGCATTGAATTCTAGGCACAAGCTACCATGCCAACTTTATTTGGGCTCTGGAGATTCAAACTCAGGTCTCCAAGTTTGCATGACAAGTGCTTTAGCCACCAAGCCCTCTACTTAGCTCCTCCCTCCTTTTAAAATACAGAAGTGGTTTCTCCACAAATATCAAGCAGGGCATAAGGTGGTGTGGTTATCTTTGTTTTGCCCATCTGGTGCAGGTAAAGAAGCCAAAGAGGTGAGAGTCAGTTCTGGTTCCTTCTGTACTGTTGGCTCATCTTTTCCAGAAGTTCTACTCCTGTTCTTTTCCTTGTTTAGAGCTGCCCTTGGGGCAGGTCTCCACAGTTCTATTTCCCTCCTCTGAGAACACAGGCCATCCCCCTCATTCCTAAGATAGTCTCGAGGAACGCAGGCTTCAACATTAATAGTCCTTTGTCCTCAGTGTTTGACGGCTTGCCACCTCTTCTCAAGGCAAAAATAGAACTTGAGTTACTTTCCTTCCTGGCTATTTTTTGCTGTTTTTAAGATTGGTATTTTCCCCCTTATTCTTCAGTTTCTAAGAGATTAAAGAGGATGTGTGTGTAAGGGTTTCCTATTATATTTGAAATTTGATCCATTTCTTGAACCATAGGCTGTCTTTGTCCGGATTGGGGCGGCGGCAGCAGCAGGATTGGGGGGGAGGGGCATTATTTCTCTCACTACCTTTGTCCTTGACCTTTGTCCTCTCCTGCCAGGACTCAGATACTATAAAGGGTAGCATTGTTCTCCCTCCCTTCCTCTCCTCATCTTCTTCCTTTCAGGGTCCTATGCAACCCAGACTGATCTTGGATTCGCTATATGGTACATGCCCCAAACTGTCCACAGACATACACATATACAGATGAGCATACACCAAGTATAATTTTTCTTTAAGTTATGGAAGCAAAAAATACAAACTTAAAACATGGATGAACTCAAAAGTATCATGGAGAGGATAATATAGTTGATTTCCTTTTCATCTTGTTTCCACCTTACAAGTTCTGGGATTACAGGTTGAGCCACCATACCCAGTTTATAAGACAATGCAGGTCAAACCTGGACTTCATGCATGCTGGCCGAACACCCTACCAACTGAGCTACATAGGACCCCAGCCCTGATAGGACCTTTAATGTTCCCCATGATACTTTTGAGCTTATCCATGTTTTAAGTTTTACTTTGTATATTTTTCTTTCCACATCTTAAAAAAAATTATACTTAGTGTGTGCTCATCTGTGTATCTGTACGTCTGTGGACAGTTTGGGGGCATGTACCACAGCATAAAGGTGGAGGTCAAAGGACGTCTTTGTGGAGTGAGCTCTTCCCGGGTTCTAAGGACCAGACTGAGGGTACTGGGCTCCAGAGCAAATGTCTTTACCTACTGAGCCATCTCGAGTCCCTGCTTCCGTCACTTCCAGTCGGATCTCTTTTAGGTCTACGTCACTGCTCAGATTTTCTATTGTTTTCTTTTGTTTTGGGGAAACTAGTTATTGATGTCCATGTGCATGTTGTGTTGGCATAACTGCATTGACTGTTCCTCCTCATTTTGGACGAGGCTCTCCTGGTTTGGGATATGACTGGCTCACGCGACCGCATTTTGAACATCTGAACTGCTGTGCTTGGGTAACTCGGGAGGGGAGCCAATACCAACTTTCTGTCTCAGTAACAGTCCTGCGGAGGCACGGTGCCAAGGGTCTTGCCTTCTCTTGCTGCTTTACATGCCGAGGCAACAGCTTTGCAATGCTGTTTGGTTTGCTTCCTTCTCTGGGGGTCTTGCTCAGTCCCCGAAGATGTCTTGCAATGGGTTTGGAAGGGCTTCCGTGGACTGCCTTAGTGCAAGCAGGCTGCCTTTACTAAGGACCAAGCAGACCTGCTGGGCTTGGGTCTGTGAGTCACCGGGTGGAAGGCAGCGAGGAACAGGACTGCTGTCTCCGCTGCTAATGAACTGGGACAGCTACTTAGTTCCTGTGTGAAGTGAACTCGGAAACTCTGATAGGGTTCTTATTCTTTCCCGGAGGTAGCAAGCACTTCTTGCTTTCTTATTTTGTTTGTTTATTGTCTTTGCCTGAGGTTGGTTCCGTGTGAGGCCCCTCCTAAGCCCAGGCTCCAGGCTCTGAGACAGAGGGAAGTGCAGGGGACCCCACCATATTGCCAGAGATCCTGGTCTAGGTCTGTTCCTGGTTAGCTTCGGCAGCTCTCAGACTCCCTTTATGCAAAGTGTATAATTGTATTTAGAGGAGGAAGGAAAACTGGAAAAAAAAAAAAAAAGACTCCTACCACCTTGTTCTAAAACCACTGACTAACCTGGAAGGCAGCAATGGTTGGGGAATCGATTCAAAGGACCAAAATGGGCTTTGTATGCATGCTGAAGTTTGTAACTATTAAATATACCGATAGCTATCATTGTCATGCCTGTGATTCCAGTATTTGGGAAGCAGAGGGAGGAAGATCATGAATTCAAGGCCAGTTTGGGTGAGGCCAGCCTAGGTTATGTAGTGAGAGCTGTCTCAAAAAAAGCAAAGCAGGAGCTAGAGGGAATTACTCAGTAGTCAAGAGCACGGGCTGCCCTTCCAGAGACCCAGACTCGATTCCCAGCACCCACATGGTGCTGGGACACATGTGCAAGCAAAACACCCATACACAAAATAATAATCTATTATTATTGTTGTTGTTCTTTTACATCCCGACCGCGGTTTCCCCTCCTCCTTCTCCTCCCACCCCGTCTCCCCCCTCCCCTCTGTACACCCCCATCCACTCCGCCTTCATTTCTATTCAGAAAAGGGTAGATAGCAACCAAATTATAGTATATTAAGTTTCAGTAAGACTAGGGACCTTCCCTCATATTAAGGTGGATGAGGGAGGGAAACAAACACCTGCAAAAGAATCAGAGACAGCACCTGCTCCCACTGTTAGGAGTCCCACCAGACTGAGCTACACAACTGTAAAAAAAAAAAAAAAAAAAAAAAGCCATCATTGCTTGGATGCCTGCCCCTATGACTGGTGGCACAGGTGGCCGATGCACTACTTGATTACATGAACCCTGCTCCTGTCTGGTGGCACACATAGCCGGTGTAATCCTTGATTACATGCACAGTTTACCTGCCCACATGCTGTAAAGCACTAGGAATCTACATCTCATAGCAGAAGCACGGTAGGCTGAGAGGAGACCCATCCGAGCTCTGATTGGCAGGTGGTTGTAACTTCCAGTCTCTCTCCTGCAAGGAGCGGGCTGGGGAGCAGGGAAGGATACAGATCCCTGGATCAAGGGCAGTATACACGGATCCTGAGGATGTTGAAGAGAGTTCTGTAATCTGCCAGCACACAGGACCAGGATGAGCAGTGGCAACGCCTATGTGATCCAGTTAACATTCTTGACCTTGAAACGCCCTCTAGAGCTCATTTTCTCTGGTTGTCGTAGACACAGACCAAGGACTTAACTGTGTTTACAAGCCCAAGGAATAAAATGAGGTTTCTTGAGAGGTGTAGAGCTGTATGGGTGTGCAGGTCCAGCGTGATGCACTTTGCTAAGCTCTTTGCTAGGGGCTCAGAACACACACACACACACACACACACACACACACACACACACACGACTGTTGGACTTAAATATGCCTTTACAGGCACTCCACCAATAATATATTTGCAAACAGGTACATCGTGTAAACATTCTCTGCTTTGTATAAACAGCAAATACACACCCTCCAGATGGCACCTGCCTGGCGGGGGGTGGGGGTGGGGGGGCATCCTTTCTACTCCCACAGAGCTCCTACCAGCGGTGAACATAACCCTGTCCTGGGAGGAGGGAAGGTACTTCAATTGCAAATAAACTTAGCTCTTTCATATCTATAACCCACACCCAGTTACCACCCCTCATCTGGTTATTGGCTAAAAAATATGTAGTAAGCAGAAAATGAGTCTTTAGTGTGATGTGCATTTTTAAAAAAGGTCACTGGTACCCAACACTGGAGGACAAGTCACCCACATCAGACTTCCTACAATTGGCTAAGGTCTCCTCCACCATGTTGTGAGAGGGCCAAGAATGAGCTCCCTCCTAAACTGTCGTCTACCTAGAAGTGGATTCAAGCTCCTGGTTTTCCATTCACCAAGAGGCAGCTGCCTCCCACACCTGGATTTCAGGGAAAAGAAATCCAATAAGGACCCACCCTTTGGCAGGACAGTCCTAACAAATGAGATCCTGGTCAGGTTACTTGGGTGATGCTGAGCCAAAGAGCTATAAGAGTTCTTGTGCAATGAATCTAGCTGGAATTTTATAGATGGCCAGCAAATGGCCTGCCTGGTGCTTCACTGTTGGCCTGGCCTGTTTCAGGGCTAAGGTCTCCCGCACATGTATAAAGTGCATCATTTTGGTTCCAGAAGTTGTAAGCACACTGCACACTATTAATTTTAGCTGTGAATGTATTTCCTCACATGCCAGTTGTTTCATTAGGAAGAACCCTATTATGGAACTGCAAAAGCATGGGGCAGCATAGCAGAGTGGTTAGAGACTTCTCATGTGAGAAAGCCTCACGTGAGGCTCAAATATACACGTGTAGCATTGTGCAGGCGTGTAAGTGCACAATGTATGTGTACACATATGTAAGCATAGACTAGGCAGTTGAAAAGTTTCTAGGGACTCTCCTGTCTTTCCATCTCCTAATTGAAGTACTGGGATTCTTAACATGGGATTCTTACAAATGAGGCTTTAATGTGGGTTCCGGGGATTTGAACTCAGGTTCTCAGGCTTGCATGCCAGGCACTTTTACCTTCAGACACACCTCACAGCCTTGAGCTATTTTTTAGCTGTTTATAAACTTGGACACATGCTTTAAAGTCTCTGGGTCTTGTTTTTTTTCCCTGCAACTGTAAAGTGGGGAGAAGACTGCTACGTCAGCGGGTTGGTGTATTTATGAAGATAACGTACCACAAAACCAACTCCACATCACAACCGGCACAGGAAAAAAAAAATTACATACACCAGTGACTCATCAGAGGCGAAATCCTCCGAACAGCTATGACCTGTCACAATCCCTGGGCGAACTGCTTCTGGTCAGAGACGACGAGACAACCCACACTTTGAGTCTATGCACTTTTGACAGGACTGATTTATTGTGGCTTAGACAGAGCTTTGACAGATGGGAGTCATCTGACTCCCCCACAATCCAGCACAACAGGAGCCCCAGTCTGAAACTGAGACAGCCTGGAGCCGAGGCAGTAAAGAGACAGCTGTAAGCAAAGGACAAATCAGTCACATCAAGGACTCATTTCAGGAGCAGGGGGGTTTTCAGAAAGGGGACAGGCAGCCTGACGTCCCTCAAGAGTCCCCGAAGGCACTGCCGCATTAGAGACTGGTCTAGGGAGCCATGTGGACCATTAAGTGTGCCTCTGTCTTGCAGGAAAAAAACATGGATGTACACCAAGTGAAACGGCAGGGCACTAATTTCTCTACCACCAGGCAAGCACTACCCCCCCCACCCCCGCCCCAAAACAAAACAAAACAAAACCAAAAACCAAAAACAACCCAAACATTTCAGTGCTGCAAGCCAAAAAATGGTCTTCAGTTGCATGGAAGATCCTCTCGTGGAAAACCATTTCCAAAAAGCTGGACCAGTGAAGTGTCATATTTATAAAGCTGAAACATCACTATACAAATTCACCACCACCACCCCCAAAAGACAGTGGCTACATAGCTTTGGTACAAAGAATCAAGGCCAACTTGCCGGCGAGACTTTAATGCATGACACGCTACTCTGTGGGCCGCCCCTTTCAGCTCCACAAGTGAAGGGCTGCGGTGCAAAACAGCAGACAGAAATCCAACACCACGCAAGGCTTCCCCCTAATGCTCGGTGGTGGTGGTTTGTGGGACCTGTTCCTCTCTGCACTTGAGATTCCTTGACGGTCCATGAGGGAAGGTCTGACTCTATGGTCTTCAAGGTCCCTCCAGACTGGACGCTATGGGGTGAGTTACCTCACCCAGCTGATGGGTACCCAGGAAGTGTCCTTGCTCAGCGTCTCTATGACAGCTCTGAGCTGGCTGCAGACACCTTGCAGGTCCTGCCTCACGAGCACAGTGTCTATCAGGTGCCCATAGTGCTGATCAATGAAGGCAGCAGAGGCGGCCATCTCCTGCTGCTGTTCATCCTGAAAAGGGGAGAGACGGTATGTGGTCTTGGGGATGCTCCCCTGTCAGAACCCGACATTATTTAATGGTGGGTGCCCGTGTCCTGTGGATAACCTTAACTGTGAACACGAGAGTAGGGTGTAGTTGCAGGGTATCTCACGGAAGGAAATCAATCGTTAGCAGTACACACAATGATTAACTGTGTGCTAATCTATGAACACTGAAGATCTATGAACCAAGAGCCATGATTTCAGGATGTCTGGTTATAACTGTGTGTCTATGCCCCTATTATATTCCTGGCCTGAAATATTTCCAAAGAGATATGAAGCTGGATGTGGTGGTTCATGCCAGTAATCCCAGCATGTGGGAGGCTAAGGTGGAAGGCAGAAGGAACATGAGTTCCAGGATAGCCTGGTCTACAAAGTAAATCTAGCCCGGGGTTTTAAGAAAAGAAAAAAAAAAAAAAAAAGATGGAGGCAGGGGAGATGTATTGATTAAAGGTAAGGCCTTGGGATCAGTTCTTAACATCACAAAGAGGGGCTGAAAAGATGGTTCATTAGGTTAAAGTGTCTGCCGTGCAAGAATGATGATGATCCAAGGTCAGATCCCCAGCAGCCAGGTGGGTGTGCATTTACAGCTCCAGCATGGGGGCAGAGAGAGGTGAATCCCAGGGGCTTGATGGCCAGCCAGTCTAGCCAAAATGGCAAGCCAGAGTTTGAATGAGAGAGAGAGAGAGAGAGAGAGAGAGTGTGTGTGTGTGTGTGTGTGTGTGTGTGTGTGTGTGTACAACACTTGGGTTTGACTCAGAAATTCAACAGCCAGGTGTGTTCTATCTCACTCATACAGGGAGCCTCTGACAACCTTCAGTTCCCTTTTAGGAAGGATAGTAACATGAGGGTGTAGGGGAGTCCAAGCAAGGTCACACCCTGCTTGCATCAAAAGGCATGGTCCCATCCCTGGAAAAAGATGGCCTCATGCAGAAGCCATGGCCCCTGTCCCTCTTCCTTGAAGGACCCATAGCTCCTTCAAAGGAGAAACGATCAACTTTGAACTTACGAGCGGAGATGCTGTGTCCTCAGAGTCTGGGGACACCGGCGGTGTCCTCCGTTTCTCCTGATTTGCAGGCTTCACACATATAACATAGGGCTTAAACTCGGGCGTCCTCAGGTGTCTTAGTGCCTAGAGAAATGTCCCAGAAAATTATGTGCATTTTACAACCTATTCATCACACACACACACACACACACACACACACACACACACACACACACACTCTGAAAGCTCCGTACTCCTGGGCTCCCCTCCTCAATGACATCAGTCCTGAGACGACAGACTTTCATGGGGCAAAACTAACCAACTTCTCTCACCTTCCCTTGGACACTGACCTCTGGCCCAGGCAGGCTACTTGAAGAGAAAGGAAAAGTCCAGAGCCTCACCTCAGAGTCTCCCCTTAGTTGGGACTCTCCAATGTAACCCACCTCCTCCTTGGGCTCTTTTGTATCTATCTGCCCACAGCTGAGCCAAGGGCACCGAAGCTCAGCGTGGATGTACTTCGGTCCTCCTCCATCAGTCTGCCTACACTGTGTGTGACAAGGCTGGTTCACAGGCCACCTTCTGACATTCAAAGAATCGAAGGTTTGCAAAGTAAATGAAGCGATGATCCGTGGGATCACTAGAAACACAGAGGTTTTTCTCTTTCCCACATGCAAATCACACTGCTAACAGAGTGTGCACAGTGTAAAGGTCTCTACTCGTAAGCACTGGTATCGAATTTCTATACACTAGTTGCATACACACAAAGAAAATCAATAAAATCACTTCAAAAAAAAAAAAAAAAAAAAAAAAACCTTTGAGGGGATGGGCATGGTGGCGTAAGCCTTTAATCTCCGCACTTGGGAGACAGCCAGATCTCTGAGTTCAAGACCAATTTGGTCTACAAGGTAAATTCCAAGGGAGCCAGGACTACACAGAGAAACCCTGTCTTCAAAATAAATAAATAAATAAATAAATCTCTTGGAGGTGCTGGAGAGATAACACAGCATTTAAGGGCATTGGCTGCTCCTCCAGAGAACCCAATTTAAATTTCCCAGCACCACATGATGGCTCCCTCATGCTTGCCTATAAGTTTAGTTCCAGGGGCTCCAATGCCCTCTTTGGGCCTCCATAAGCACTGTATACAAGTAGTACACAAACATATAAGCAGGCCAAACACTCATACATATAAAAACAAACAAGGGTTTTTTTTAAAAAAAATCTTTGAAATTTAGACTGATTGCTTTAAAAGATTTTATTTTTATGTGGATGAATGTTTTGCCTGCACAAGCCTTGTGTCCCTGGAGGCTGGAGATGGTGTTGGATCCCTTAGAACTGGAGTTACTGGTGGTTTGTGAGCCACTATGTAGTGCTGACAAGTGAACCTAGGTTCTCTGTAGAAGGAGCAAGTGCTTTAGAAAAAAAGTGATTTATTTGTGTGTGTGTGTGTGTGTGTGTGTGTGTGTGTGAGACTACACACACTTGAACTTGCACATAATTACAGGCACCTGAAGAGGCCCAAGCAAGGTGACAGATCCTTTGGAACTGGAATTAAAGGCAGCTGTGAGCCATCTAGTATGGAAGCTGGGAACTGAGCTCTGGCCTTCTGCAAGAGCAGTTTGTCTTAGCTGCTGGGCCATCTCTTCAGCCCTTAGACTGTGACTTTCAACTACCAACTCTCAGGGAGTCCAAATAAGCGAGGCATTTGCTTCTAGGCAAAATGTGCTTTTGAAAATATGTTTCAAGGCGATTCAGGTCAAAGAAAGCTCACAGTTTGTGCCCTAGTAGCAAAGCTCTGCTCCTGTAGTAGGGGGAAAAATATATCCTGGTTCAAAGCCTGGGAGATTTTCTGAAAGACAGGGATAAGAAGGTTACCGGACCCCCGAGGAGCCGGCAGAATGGCATCTGTGGGGAACTGAGACTAGCTTTCAAGTTCTGCCCAGGTCAAGCTGCTCCAACTCCTCCCAGCAAAGCGATCTCAAGATGCTGGTCTGCAGTCTCCCTCTGCGCCCTCCTGCTCCTCACTGCATGTACTTGTTCCAGTTGTAGAGGCAGGAGACTGACGAGGAGGGGAACAGCAGCAGCCTGGCCTGGGTATACACTCTAATAACTTTCTATCCTGTTAAAATTGGCCAGATAGCACCAGAGACTTTTTAAAAATTACACCTAAGTGTGTGCTTGTGTGTGGATATGTGCATATTTGAGTGCAGTGTCTATACAACGTCCAGAAGAGGATGTCAAATCCCCTGGAACTGGAGTTGCAAGTTGTGAGCCACTTGAATGGGTTCTAGGAACTGAACTCAGGTCCTCTGGAAGGCCAGCAAGCACTCTAAACCATTAAGCCATCTCCATGCCCTATCCCCACCCCACACCCTCTTTTTTTTTTAGACATATACTTACTTTGTAACCTAGGCTAACCTCAAACTCACAGTCGGCTTGCCTCAGCCTCCCCAGTACTGGGACTTTATATGCCACCATGTCTGAATCGTCTGTCCACTGTATGATTTGCCTCATGTAGGGGTTACTGTCCTGGATCTCAAAGGGTCCCTGGGCTCTCTCAAAGTAATCCTGTACGTGAGAATAGCAGGGGCATGTTTGGGGCTATAAAGATTTCATCCGCCAGGCGGTGGTGGCGCACGTCTTTAATCTCAGCACTTGGGAGGCAGAGGCAGGCGGGTTTCTGAGTTCGAGGCCAGCCTGGTCTACAGAGTGAGTTCCAGGACAGCCAGGGCTACACAGAGAAACCCTGTCTCGAAAAACAAAACAAAACAAAACAGAAACAAAAACTTATGGGTACCCCAGCCCCCAGATTCCATAGACTCGAGCGCCAGATGATCCAGGAACTCACTTCTGGGTCTACATCCACCAAACAGACTTTGTTTTTGGCCATGACAGCCTGAACGGCCTCCAGGCTGGTGCCGTAGAGATGTTCTCTGTACTCGCCGTGCTCCAGGAACCTAAAACACCGCCAAAGGGGGAAAACTGCAGTTTCTGAGGAGCCCCAGCTTCACAAGGGTCAGAAAAGGGGACAGCCCAATACGGCCTCTCTCCCACTTCCTCCTTCCCCTGTCCTTCCAAGCTCACCGGTGACCCATGGGGTCAAGTGTTGGTGTGATGCTAACACAAATACTAATATAATATTGGACAGTCACAGAGACAATTGGTCATTAGAGGGCCCGCTGGCTCTCAGAGCAACGCACCTGTTGTGATGTATGTCGGCCTCAAATGCTTGCTTGGAGACAAAATGATACTCCACCCCTTCTCTCTCATGGCTCTTCCGGGGCCTGGTGGTGTCTTTTAAAGAAAGAAGGATTGTTGGGCCAAGAAGAGCAGCAAGCCCGTGCCCTTGCCCTGGAGTATCTGTGTAGGAATCAGAACTTCCATTCATGGGGTGTCACCAAACGGTACAACTCTTTGAGATCACCAAAAGAAACCCCCTCCACCCCTTTTAAAGACAAGATCTCAAATAGCTCAGTCTGGCCTTGAACTCACTACGTAGCTAAGGACGACCGACCCTGAACTTCTTGCTTCTCCTGCCTCTACCTCCCAAGTGGGAGTTACAGGTGTGCCCCAACACATTCTGCTGATGTAGTTCGGGGACTGAAACCAGGGCTTCAGGCATGCCAGGCAAGCTCTCTACAAACTGAGCCTCAGCCCTAGACCCCCCAAAACACTATTTGGAATCTGGGGAACCGAAGGCCCAGACATGGTTAACACTTAAAACCCCAGCCACTCAGAGCCAGGGACAATCTCATGGTGCTATGTCAAGCACAGGCTTCTTGCTGCTCCACCAGGCTGCCTTCTTGCAGTTGGGGCTTTGAAATAATCAACTGAAGGGTCTCTAGTTCCCGCTTTTACGTTGGATTTTCTCATCTGAGAGCAAACGGGCACAAATGTATTAGACCTGGCTTTAAGCTGTGCCTGTGTGTGTTTGTGTGCCTGCAAGAGTGAGCATGTGCACACATGCAAATGCAGGAGCGTGCCCATGCTTACATACTTGCATATGTGGAGGACAGAGGTCAACCTTAAATGTCATTCCCCTGCCTTCCAGGGTCTCTCACTTAGCCTGGAATTCACCGATTCTGCTGGCCTTTGAGTGCTTGGAGTCCAGGCACCAGCCTGTCGCAGGCTCCCCAGCACTAGAGCAAAGGTCATCTAACTTGCTCACTTTTTTAGGTGAACTCTGGGAACCGGACTCAGGCGCTTGTGCTTTCTCCACAATTGCCTCCCAGCTGAGCCATGTCCCAGGTTTGGGCTGTCCACTCTCGTGTTGAGAAGAGAAACATGTGGACAGGTGGCCCCCTGTACTGTGCAGATGCGTTTCAGCAGCACCAACTCTTGGACATGCTTCTAAAATGCAGCATCCCTACTGCTGTCCACAGTGGAACCCTGATACATGTCTGAGCCAATCAGGTTTCCACAGAATGAGAGGACATATGAGAGCAACGTGTAGCTTTTTCCAAAAAGCACAGGAACTTTGAAGAGTTATCTAGCTGTGAGATCGCCTCTAGGACACCCTGTTTCCATGCCAATCCCTCTAAGAGCCCTTTCTAATATCATTGGCTTCAAACTTTTATTTCTCCGATGATTTGATGTTAAACATCCTCATGAGTCCACAAGAGCCTCCTGATCTGTCCGACGTCTACTGCAGCTTTACCTCCTGGCTCACTGTCCACACTAAGGTACCCAGTCCTAGCTCAGCTACCGTGGGTCACACCTCTTTTAACCCTTGGCACATGTTGCTCCCTGTGTATAGCAAACACTTCCTTTCTTCTCTACCTGGAAGACTTCTATTCACACCTCAACATAAAAGTCACTGCCTCTGGGAAGCCTTCCCTGACTTCTCCTTGTTGTGGGTCCCTGGAAACAGGCAGGCTTGAATTCTGAGTATAGGTCTCTCACTTGTTGACAAAAGTGTGTGTGAGCAGTTCCTGGCATCCTGTTTCATCTACCTGAGACCTAAAGGCTGGGACCTCCAAAAGTCCTCAGAGCTGCTTCCAGAGTGGCTTCCACAGTCCCACTACCTTCCCCAAGTCTCTTCAGACTAGGCTCTAGAAGATGATTCTGATGGCCACAGGCTGGGCTGTTGGCCTGGGGATCCAGGAAGAGCAATGTGGTCTAAGAAAGGCTTGGTAGCCGCTCTTCCCCAGAACTTTCTGGGAAAGAGCATTCCTGTCCCACAGCGTTCCCTCTCTGTGGCCACCACACATACACACTGTATCACTAAGGGCCAGAGGGCCAGAGAATGAAGAAAAGTACACAGTGAAAGACAGGACAGGGTTGAGGTGTGTGTGTGTGTGTGTGGTGAACAGAGTAAGTGGTCATGTTGCCCTCCGCTAAAGAATGAGCGGGGGTCCGCTTCCTGGGCTCCGCTGCCTGGGCTCCAAGCCTAGCTCTGCCCCTTTTCCCACTGTGTGATGCTAGGCTAGTTACTCACCTTCTCTGAGCCTTGAGGTCTTCCTCCTCAGTATGGGATGGTGACAGTACCCCTTCTCTGGGGTACTAGTAGGGACAGCCAGGTTTTAACATATAAGAGCTTAGTACCTGGCTCTCATTCTCTCCTCCAGAACCAGGACCCACATCTACTGGCTCTTGGCATCCCACCGATTTGGGGATGAGAACCCCAAGGAGTGTGAGGAGCCACCTAGCCAGGCTAGCATCCAGCTACAGCGATGCCTCCCATCTCAGCAGAGTACCTGGCAATACCTCCCATCACTAGGTCTGTGGCTTTCATGATCAGCGTGCGTCTGTCCAGGCTCAGCTTGCCCTGGACTCATCTCCCTCCCCAGCCAGACACCGGGTGGGCGGTGATCTAGCCAACTCAGAGGGTCTTAGAGGGCCACTGGGAATGCGTCTCTTCCCATCATTCCTAGGTCCCACCATATGCATATAGCAGATAATGTCTGGTGGACTCTCACACCCAAAGTACCAAAAAAAGGTCATGATGAGCATGAAGAATCCCGTCCCTGGAAAACACTCATGGAGGCACAGGCACAGGCATGGACATTCGGGCAAGCGCGCGCGCGCGCGCGCACACACACACACACACACACACACACACACACACACACAC
>JADRCD010188373.1:0-22607 GCA_019843815.1 Montemys delectorum
AAGGAAGGAAGGAAGGAAGGAAGAGAGAAGGGGAGGGAGGGAGGGAGAGAGAGGGAGGGAATGAGGGAGGGAGGGAGGGAGGGAGAGAGGGAGGGAGAGAGGGAGAGAGAGAGAGGGAGGAAGGGAGGGAGGGAGGGAGAGAGGGAGAGAGAAAGAGGGAGGGAGGGAGGACAAATGAACGAACCACATACTCGAGTTGCAGAATTTGGGAGATAGCAGGAAGCTTGTACTTACCTGACGGTTTTATCTGTACTGACTAGTGTGCATGGTGCTAGAGGATGCTATACATACTACTGGAAAAAAGTAAGCCTCAATCTCATCCAGCTGTGAACCCTACAAGCTACTTATCCAGCTGTGAACAAGCCACAGTTGTCCTGACAAGGTAGACCCACTGGTTAATAGTGACACAAATGTTACAGGAATAACCAACCACTTTCTGATTGCATCAAAGGTCTGTTGCTCCATGAGATGAAACCTATACCAGGCAGTGTCAAAGGGAGACAAGAACTCTGACCATAGGCCCTGGGAGAGAACCCAATGCATTCTTCTTCTACATGGACATATGGCCCATAATGACTTATTTCTATATCCAGAGATGAGAGAGCTTTTTCTCAGTCCTCATCAGAGAAGCCTTTCCTTGAAGAAGATGCCAATTAATACAGAGGTCCTGCCCCTACAGAGACTGTGGAGACCTCAGCTCTTCCTCAAAGCTCAGGGATTTTTGCTAATGAGAGAACAGAAAGATTGTAAGAGCCAGAAGTGGTGGATAACATCAGGCAAACAATGATTTCCAAAGCCAGCAAGGGAGATGCAGAAAAGACTAACTCATCCCAATCAAACGGCATGTATAAGGCCTTCAGAAGCTCCAGCCAGACAAAATCCCAACATAGGAGAAGGAGGACACAATCCCAACAGCAGTTTACAAACTATTGATACTTGATAGCTAAAAGGAGAATGAGTTTCCTTTAATGATATGATCTGATAGGCTAACTACACACCATGGTGGGCCCCAACCACAAGGCTAGCTGGAAACACACTGGACTTGGGGAAGGAAGAAGAGATGTTGTCTCAGAGTTGGATGTGAAAAGATGGGAAGGAGGAGAGGGTAGAAAGGGAAGGAGATGGGGTGGCAAATAGGTTTAAGATACATAGTGATAAACTCTTAAAGAATTGATTAAAAAAAAAGAAACTTAAAAGCAGTCATGCAAATTATAATAAGCAGTATTTTACAAGAGCATTCCCCATGTTCTGATACCCATTTTAGAGCTAAGATAATGGAGTAATATGATTATCTCACTAAGTCTCCAAGTCCCGTTTTGTGCTAGATTCATTTCATTTGTTCCGGTTATATAGAAATACACAAGTGTGTATAGGTATTAACATTTTCCCATAGTATTTAATTATGTAAAGGATTTCTCCCCTTAATATAATTGTGTTAATTGTTTCTCTAAGCTACATCACACTTGGAAACATTAAGAAAAAAAATCAATTGCTTATAATTTTACCCCAGTCATTTATTTGAATGTATTATTATGCAAAATACTCCTCTTCATGATCACATACATGCATATTATCTTTAAATACATGCATGTGAATAATGTTCCAAATTATCATTCTGCTATACAAATTTCTGTCGTAGGTTTTTAGATTACTGTGTCATAAACTCAGCATTCATAGAAATCATTTCCCACTCTGTTTAAAAGAAACAGCTGTTCCTAAAGAAAGACCTTTTTATATTAATTTAAATTGAATCATTTAAATGGTGTGATACTAACAACAAGCAAGACTGGGGGAAACTGCAGATCTAAGGATGGGGCTCTGCCTTGACAGCTCCTGGGATCACAAGCCTACAAGCCTCTACATATGCAGATTAACTTTCATTGAAATTCAAACGCTGCTTCTGAGGTCCTCTGTGGCATACAAATGAGCAGACCCATAATGAGAAACACAACACTCATAAAATTACAGGAATAATATTTTGATGTGCAGCTTTAAAGAGTAATTTGTTGACTACTAATAACCCCCAAATCAATTTGTCTCTGAAGAAATACAACCACAATATTACTTTTGAAACTTGAGTAACAGCAGACAATGAGTCCTCACCAAACTACATGAGACAGTTTTAGATAAATAGGAAAGGATTTATCTTCTTTCAGTACCACCCAATTCACAAGTGACAACATTTGCTCCTCAGACTCATTTCATGCATGTATATAGCTAGTTACACTACTTATGTTTGAGTCGTGTTATCCAATGTGGATGTATAATGGCCATAATGCAGGGGCATCCCTCTGATTCCTACGCCTACTATATTCCATAATGAAATCGTTTAAAAATCATTAATTAAATTCAATAGGTATGCACGTAAACATACAGTGCATTGCTAGATCTCAATTTTTTCCTGGTTCATATAATCATCTCCTTCTTTCTGCTCTGAAAACATGTACCATAAACTTGCAAAATGCATGTGCAGGTTCAAGAAGCACACGTTGTGTAGCTCCTGAAGGAAGAGGACAAGGTGACCTGATATGCAAAGGAAGTCACCTCAATTCCCCCATGGGAACACTGCACCCACCCCTCTCTCCCTTAGCTGAGCCTTCATCCAATATTGAAACAAGTAATCTCAAATTCCACATTTTGGCTGCTCCTCAACACTATTGCATTCACCCGGGACTCAACGGAGCCAAATGAAAGAGGCTTTAATCTGTCTTCTCTTCTTTGTTGTTGCACAACCCTGACAGCACCTTGTTCATTAATTAAACTTTTTCCTTAAACAAAAAGACAGCCAAGCATTATGTTGGATGCTGGAAAAAGAAGGCCAAAAATAAAAAAGATGGATGTTTTTATTTCAAAATTCTTTTCAGTGGTACAAAGTAGTTTTCACAATGATAAAGCACATGAACATGGGAGTTTGCAAGGGTAAAGTGGGGAGATTTTAACACGGGGTAGGATAGGTGCAAGGAGATACACACACACGGGTTATACATGAGTTAACCAGCACTTGGCTCTACCTTGGAGGCTCAAACTGTGCACATTCCCCATGTAACTGAAGAGATCTGAGACATGCTCATGAACTTAAGTCTTCAAAGCTGTGAACTAATTAGTGATGATATTTTTGGTTCTTTGCATTTCTCACATAAGAAATGAGCACATTCTGCTGGTTTAGTTCTGTGTGTATGACAGCGTGGGGAGACAGGATGCTTAACCAATCTCACCAACTTGTCTCCATCAGGATTTACAGAAGATGTGTCACCTCTTACTTTGTCAGCCCAAAACTCAAAACAGTAATAAAATAAAACCTAAGTTTATGCTGAAAAGTCTTTTAGCAGAAACAATAGACATTCTAAAGGAAAATGATCCAAAGGCTTTAAAGAAACGAGAAAACACCTTTCACGTATTTTTGAGCTTTCCATACCTCATTACAGGGAAACTAAAGAAATACAAGCATTCTTTCTTGTTTTATCATTACATAAATTAATAGATTTTTTTGTCACAAAATATTCTATGAGTTAACTGCAATACATATATCCTGGACCCAAAAAAGAAAATATATTGAAATGGCATCAATTTGATGGAAACTTTAATAAAAAAAAAATTCTTCTTGTTGCAAAGCTGAAGAAAGCATACTTTTCCTGACATGCCTCACTAAAAGCTGATGGCCAGGGACATACCTGAAATAGTGAAATAGTGAGAGTAAACGCTAACTAAATGAAAATCCCGAGTTCACAGTTCCAGGCCTGTGCCTACTTTGCAGTGAAGCTGTTTAGACTGGGATGATGGATGTCCATTCACTTGATGTGTTCCGGGCAGCATTTTAAGTATTTTTATGCTTTTACATTTATTTTGCTTAAATCTTAACACTATAAAACAAACCCAGTTCAACCTTGTAGATAGAAGGATGGGGACTCTGAGCTATACATGTACCTAAGTGAGATCTGCACTCTCAGGGAGTTAGTTCAGCTGAGGTGGGCCTCAGACATAGTCTATGTACCTACCTGTAACTCTTTTTTAAAATACCTTATTTTGTGTGTGTGTGTGTGTGCTCACAAATGCACAGTGCAGGTGGGGCATCAGAGAATAACTTATAGGATTCAATTAACTCTTTCTACCTTTGTGTCCTGAGGAATAATATCGGGTTATTGGTTTGGCAGCATGGGCCTTTACTCACTGACCCTGAAAATGTTCGTTTTCAACACTGTACTAATGTGTGAAAAATGTGCAAGTTAGCAGCATTCAATGCTATTTCCAAGTACTATTGTTCTTCCCATTTCCCAGATTGAAAGATAAACTATTAATGGCCAATTACTTCTTTCTAGGTCAAATAAGTTCATCTGGAATACTTGTGATGCACTGTGACTGTATTAAGGGGAGTCTGGCTGTAAGATTGGATTTACCTTGTGCAGGTATAAAATCAAAGCCATTCTTTCAGCAGACACTATGGCATTCCATATCAATTTATGAAGTGCTGTGGGATCTGACTTTCCAAGAGTATGCTTGGTAGCTATAATGAGATGCAGTCACAAGGAAAAAAAATATCTTCTTTTTCAAACAAAAACAAAAACAGCATTTCAGTCTTAATCAACCACTTAATTTCATTCCTGCAAGTGTGCTGAACGGTGTATTCACCCTTAACTGCCTGCAGCTCCACAGACAGGCTGGCAGGAGCCTCTTTGAGTTAGGGACGACATGCTACAAAGCCACCAACCCTCTTACCAGAATCCTAAAAGTCTGTCTTCTCAACGTTCAGCACCCAAGGACTTTATAAGATCTGTACAGAAAACTTACCTACATGACAACAGGTACTGCTGTTTGTAGGTGTAACAGAACCAGAGAAACAGAGACTGAGCTGGGATGACTGATGGGGAGCAGGGAAAGGAACCAAGTTCAGGAACTCTGAGTGCAAAGAAAAGGCAGAGGTGGGCACAGAGAAAACAGGAAGAGCCACCTTCACTCTGATCCTCCACCACACAGCTGCCGTGGCCCTCACTACCAACCTGTCTAAACCAGGGTGCTCGTACAGTGTGTAACCCAGCTCCTTCACAGCAGTGAGCTTTGATTCCTAACATTTCCCCACACAAGTCTCTGCTAGTTTTTCTCAGACGTGTCACTATGGCTTGGCAGCTTCTGTGAGGAGTTAACCAACTATAACAAAATGATTCCTCACGTACTCATGTCTGCTCGCACATCCTCAAGAAGAGGGCGGGCAGAATAACTAACAAGAGTTAACCAGCGCAAAGAGAGCTGATGAATTCACCTTGGGATTATATATTAAATATGAATGCTAAAGTGCAGGGTTTTTCCATTCAATTTACTCTGACAAATTTATATTCAAGTTGTATTTTCAAAAATGTCTGACTTGCAAATAGTAAGCACTGAAAAAGGAAAAAAAAAGTCACGTATAAAGTTTAGGCTTACAAAACTTAATTATTCATCAATATCTTGGTTTCAAGAATAATCAATATTACACTTTGCATCTTTCATGTTAATTATCCATTAACTTAAATAAGAAACTTAAACAACATTCTCTACAAATATCATCCATTGTTAACACTAAGCCTTCCTTCTCTTATCTCGAATGTACACTCACACTGACTAATTATCTTTAACTTTTATAGCAAACGACAGCAGCTCCCGTGCACAAAGGCTCCTCCACATGCCTTACAGTGTTCCACACCTGGCAGAGATGATGCCTGCTCCTCACAAGAAGCCTCTAACACTGAGATGACAACAGCCACACACAAATGAGGACATGGGGAACCCACAGTGTAGCAAAACTAACCTGACCATGAAGGAACAGAAGCAAACCTCAATCGACTGCTGCCATGCGCCTGCAGAACTGGGGAGGCTCTGGACGAGGGGCAAGCTTGCAGCTCACAGGTTAGGAAGAACCTCACTGCCGGGACCTGACTTAACTCTGGAGCTGCACACACAAGAAAGGCGTGCTCTCCTTTCATTTGTGGGGAAAGGTGTACGTACAGCTTCTCAGGGCTTCTAAGATGGTGTGAGGGCCCGGGGTTCTCACACTTACGCTTTGCTGGAAAGACAGAGTTGGAAGGACATGTGATTTTGCAAAGTCCCTGGACAGGTGCATGCCTAAGGACTGCAGCTTGGGACCTGAGGACTGCAGCTTGACCTTCCTCACTGGACCCCAGGTTCTCTATTCTCACCATCTCCCTAATATCCATGAAATAGAACTGTACATATACTTTCCTTTACTGGACAAAATGTAACCTACTGCAATGCAAAAGTTTGAATAAAATGGTTTTATTCCAATGCATTTTTAATTGTATAGTGGTATTTCATTACACATATAGTGACATACTGGACATATAGTGAAGAAATAATACTGAAAATGTGGTTTAAGATGAGTAATACTATCTTTCCTAAAGCAAACCTGAAGTTACTCCCTCCTCCCTAGTCTGGCTGGCATAATCCCACGTAAACAGTGAGGTGGACTGTGGTAAAGAACAGACTGTGACAGACTCACCTGACTGATTCCACGTGGACCACAGCATGCTAAATGGCATCACTGTCGCCTATATGACAACTTATGCACTAGAAAACGCAAGTGTTCCACTTCTCAGGGCCAAATACAAAGTTCTTTCACATTCTCAGTAAGTTTACAAACAGTACCAGTCATTTATAAACCAGTTGCCCTTCCAAACATGGCTCAAAACAGTTAAGAATTCAAGAAAAATACAGTGCTGTGCTTTGCCAACACCATGCAATGAGCAAGATCAGTACAAAGGAGCAACAGGAAAGCTCTAGGATCAGAGCAAGTGCTCACACACCCTGCACCCTCAGTTCAGACAGAGACAGAACACAAACATCGCAAAGTGCCAGTGCGAGACTTTTCACGGAAGTGCATAAGGAAAGAAAGTAGTGTGACTCCTTACAAGCAATGAGAACAACCCTGACTTAGCAACTCTAAACATGTTCCAGAAGCATCTTCATGAATAAATCTCAGAGAGATTAGAAGCGCAGTCTCCATGAAGGGCTGCCCTCTGTGCCCCTAACAGGTAAGGGAGGGAGGGCAGTGAGGGCAGAAGGTATCTTGCTTTTCCCACCTAGTATAAAGTATTCCGTGTCCAGCTGAACAGACAAAAGTTCCCTTGACAGCTTTCCCTACTGTCAGAGTAGGAAGTGTTCAGACTCAAAAATGAAAACAAAAACCCAACAGCTCTCTTCATTTGATAAGACTCAAACGCTGGGAAATTATAAATGCAAAACATTCAGTTTCCATACATCCTTTCAAGCCCAATCCATAAATATACTCGATAATCCTGCAGGAGAGCCTGAAGCCTTAAGACACTAGTGTCTTCAATGACAATCAGTTCATGGCTGGCCAATCACTGCATCACTAAAGAGTCTTATGTTATTTTCCTGACAATTCCTGCAATATTTCTAATGTTTGGATTAAATGGCTGATAGAGTTAAAGGTATAATAACTATGGAACTGACTACAGAGAACAAAATGATACTGAAAATATCTACTGTGTGTAAGGTACAGGCTGTTTAATGCTTACAACAAGACTTTAGGGAAGGTACTGTTAGAATCTTCATGTCATAAATGAGGAAACTTGACTGTGGTAAGATTAAGTAATTTGCCCAAAGTCAGCAGACAGCTGCTGTGTGATGGAGCACGAGTTTGAACATATTATCCTCATTTATTCTCAAAAACTATCTCTAGTTTATCAGATGAAACTGTGTATACCCTCCTTCATTGACACAGAAGCAGGAACAACAACTTCTCTGAGATTACAGAGCAACAGTGAACGAGCTGTTACTGAGCACTGGTTCTCAAAAGCACAGCACTGTTTTGTCAGTTCTGGGTTTGATTGTGCTAGACCCATCGTGAGGTCTATGACTTGAGGCAATTAGCCTAACTTTTTGATCCCAACCCAATCTATAAAGTGAAATTTACAACTATTCTGTTCCTTGTGATTTATGTCTCAGGAGGAATCAATCTTGAGGATGACCTGGGGAAGGCTCTTTACAGGCCAATTCTGGTCGACAAATTAAGAAGTCAAATATTAGCATAATTGCTTTGGGAAGACCCACTCTACTGGCAAACCATCAGGTGAGCTATCAGTGGTGAAGGCTATGGCGGCCAGTATGCCTCTTCGGGTGGCAGAAACTAAAATGTAAGGGTGAGTGCCTTAGGAAGGATTCCTGACAAAACAGCTGGAGCTGGCAGGACGGGCTTACCGGAAAGATGAGAAATGGAGTAGGAAAGGGCACAGCGCCATAGATGACAACAAAGGGGGCAATGACACCTTTTATAGAAATGTCTCATTCTTCGTAAGGTAGTATATTAAAAATACAAACCAAGAGTAACTGGGACCAGCGGGATCAGGCACACAGGAACTCCACCAGCCCAGTGACTCGGGTTCCTTCAGGTCTGCCTGGGCTGGTGTCCAGAGCAGACCTTGGGCTCAAGCTCTGCAGCCAGTCCCACAACACCCAGAGGAAGCTACACTCCCAGGTGACCTAATAAGCCCAGAAGCCCAGGATCACAGGATCCCAGAATCACAGGATCACAAATGCAGCTTGACTCTGAGGAGTTCTGACACAACCAGGATCACAGGAAGGTCAGGCTCCAGTCAGATTTAGCAAGGGCAGGTAGCACTAGAGATATCCAGATGGCCAGGGGGAAGCTTAAGAAAATAAACAACACAAACCAAGGTTACTTGGCATCATCAGAACCTAATTCTCCCACCATAGCAAGTCCTGGACACATCATTACACCAGAAAAGCAAGATTCAGATATAAAATCACTTCTCATGGTGATGATACAGGACTTTAAGAAAGACATAAATAGCACCCTCAAAGACATACAAGAGAACACAGGTAAACAGCTAGAAGCCCTTCAAGAGGAAACACAAAAATCCCTTAAAGATCTTCAGGAAAACACAATCAAACAGGTGATAGAAATGAGTAAAACCATCCAGAATCTAAAAATGGAAATAGAAACGATAAAGAAAACAGAAAGAGAGACAACCCTGGCCATACAAAACCTAGGAAAGAAATTAGGAATCATAGAAGCAAGCACCACCAACAGAATACAAGAGATAGAAGAGAGAATCTCAGGGGCAGAAGACACAATAGAAAACATTGACACAACAGTCAAAGAAAATGCAAAAAGCAAAAAACTCCTAACCCAAAACATCTACGAAATCCAAGACGCAATGAGAAGACCAAACCTAAGGATAATAGGTATAGAAGAGAGTGAAGATTCTCAATGTAATGGGCTAGCAAATATCTTCAACAAAATTATAGAAGAAAACTTTCCTAACCTAAAGAAAGAGATGCCTATGAACATACAAGAAGCCTACAGAACCCCAAATAGACTGTACCAGAAAAGAAATTCCTCCCAACACATAATAATCAAAACACCAAATGCACTAAACAAAGAATGAATTTTAAAAGCAGTAAAGGAAAAAGGTCAAGTAACATATAAAGGCAGACCTATCAGAATTACGGCAGACTTCTCACCAGAGACTATGAAAGCTAGAAGATCCTGGGCAGATGCCATATAGACCCTAAAAGAACACAAATGCCAGCCCAGGCTACTATACCCAGCAAAACTCTCAATTACCATAGATGGAGAAAACAAGATATTCCATGACAAAACAAAATTTACACAATATCTTTCCACAAATCCAGCCCTAAAAAGGATAATAGATGGAAAACATCAACATAAGGAACAAAACTACACCCCAGAAGAAGCAAGAAGGTAATCTTTCAACAAATCCATACAAACCTACTTCCACTTTTACAACAAAAACAACAGGAAGTGACAATTACTTTTTCTTAATATCTTAATATGAAAATTAACATTACCAACATATCCTAATCTGTTGAAATCCAATATGAGGAATTAGAAATTTGTTGATTGTCATCCAATGGTCTCTCTAATTTGGTAATTGGAGAAACAGGTCCAATATTGTACAATCTATATACACTTTCAGCTTGTTTGTTTGTGACAGTGTCTTGCTGTATACAACATAAGGGTCTTGAAATCTTGCTTCTCCTATCTCAGCCTCTCTATTAGTAGTATTGTTTATTTCATGTCTTTACACTATCCTATGGTTTTCTGAACAACTTATATATTTCAAAAGCATTTATATACCCAAAAGAAACATAGATCATTAACTAGGGAGGTTGCTTGTAAGAGAACAACAAAGAGTGAGACTGAATGCTTTGCCTAACATTTGTAACTCTTGTATCAAGTTTGAAGAAGAGGACTTTATAAGTTACTCTCTCTTTGAGATGAATGCTTTTCCAAAGTCTAAAAATTGTTCTTATTTTAGGCTTGTACCATAGTAAGAGCCAAGATTTTAAACTCTACTAAATGCAAAACAAACAAAAAGACTTTATATATTTATGTTCATTTAGGAAAATACCAGTAGTGATGTATTGTTTTGAAGTATACAGTTAACCTGTTTGGAGTTATTTAAAATTTATATTGAGAAAAATGTATTTTCACTATTGCTGTAGATGAGTACCTACATAAGACTGTTAAATTGATTGTTGTTTTATATCAAACAACTTTATAATACTTATTTGTATTGTTATAATATTTTATAAATTTTAAGGAATATGACAAAAAAAGATATTGTAGGTATTGAAGGGGGGGGGTCTCTGGAAGGAGTGGGGGTACAAAAGGGAAATAAGAATGTGATTTAATTCTATTTACTTAAAATATGTTTTTTAAATGTTAACAAATTCAGATAAATTGAAATGTAACTTTTCTCATCATAATGCAATAAAAGTTTAAAAAATCTAATAAAATAAATAAATTAAATTAAATATAAAAATAAAATAAAATAAAAAATAAAAAAACAAACAAAAACAAAAAACAAACAAACAAATACAAACCAAAGCGCAGGGCAGAGGGCAGTAGAGAAAGCATACTGGAGTACAGGGGTACCTATGATAGCTAATTTTCTGTGCTGTAACTGGATTTATGGGTTGCCTGGTACTTCTGCAAATATCTGAGTATTTTACTGGCTTGGTGAAGCAGCTTTCCCTCTCCAGTGTGAATGGGCACCATCCAATGTGTGGATGCCTAAACCGAATGTTAAAGAAAGAGGATCTACCCTTCTCCCTCACAGTAGGCAGACACTGCCCTTCTGTTGCTAGCTGTCCTGGCTTTCAGGCCTCTAGCTAAGACTAAACTTCACCACTGGCTTTTCTAAGTCTCCAGCTCATAGACAGCAGAGTCTGGTATTTTTTGGTCTCCATAATTACAAGAGGCAGTTCCCTACCTTGCCTCCCTCCCTCTGCACACTACACTCCCTGGACCTGTGTGTGTTACTGATTGTTTCTCTAGAGAAATCTGACCTACACAGTACCATATAAGCACAGTTTGGAATAATATTTTCTAAAGACCCAGCTAAAACAAATGAGTGACAAATGAATAAAGGACAAATCCAATGTAGAAGCAGAGAGAGCTAATGGCTTCATGTGATGGAGAAGTAGGAATGTATGTTTCTGTATGTTTGTAGTTTTCCATGTCAAAATTTTAAGAACTGTTATCACCCTGTTTCATATGCCATTATAATGACCATAGATAAAAAGCACATAAAACCAGCTACAGCATAAGCATACACATACAAGATGAATGTCAGTTTGAATAAATAGGAATGCATGTTTTAAATTAAGAGTTGGCAAACTACAGCCAACTCATAGGCTAAATCCAGTTGGGCACCTGGCTTATGAGTTGTAACAGGCCATGTCCACTCACACAGGTCGCACCTGTGGGGGCTTCCTGCCATAGCAGCACAGTGGCTTATGGGTAACCGAACTATATCCATTCACACAGGTACCACCTGTGGTGGCTTTCTGCCACAGCAGCAGAGTGGCTGCAACAGAAGCCAACACAGCTACTGTCAGGCCCTCTAGTTTAAATCCTGTGACTTCCAGTATACACCAACGACAAAGGCGAATTCAAGGCCAGTTTGTCCTAGGTTTTTACTTAGGACTCTTTCTCAAACGGATAATAACAACAACAACAACAACAACAATAATAATAATAGTAATAATTCAGAGCTTTTAGTTTTTTGTCTTTTTTCATCTTAAATTTTACTGAGGATTTTCGCCTAATCCAGCTTCTCACAAAAACAAACCCCCACCAGGAAATGCTGGGTGGTTTTCTAGTATTCTCCTCAGGTGGACAAATCACGTCATAGCTTCCAGGTAGCTAGTTTGTTAAACTGGGAGCCTATATGGAGGAAAACAAAGTCAAAAACGGCGGCTTTGAAGGAAAACAAAACAAAACAAAAAAACCAAAAACAAAAAAACCCAACCACACAAGAGAAACAAACAATCATCATTTTGAAATGCCCCCCTTCATACACCCCAGCTTTAATAAAACAGCTTAAGGGAAGGGAAGTGTCACCTGACTTTAATACAGTGCAACCAAGAAATGCTGCTTATCCGGGAAGGAGGAAGCCGGCTAACCGCCCAGAGACTGCAGCTCGCTTCCTGGTAAAGCTGGCAAAGACCACGGTAGACGCAGGAGCTGTTTTGTTTTTTTCAAACCTGAACTTAGGTATGTTTTGAACTAGTAATCTGAAGACATCCTTTGACAGTCGTCAGCCTAACTGACATAACTTTTGGTTACTCCTGTGAGCTGATTAGCACGTTCGGGCCTGAGAAAAGCAAAGTTTCAGAGGAAAGCACAAAAAGACAAGGGTGAATTTAGTATGCAAGTGCATTAGCTAAAGGGCATAATTAAAACTACATCATTCCTTTAAATCTACATAATTATGTCTCAAAGACATTCTCATTAGTATATTCTACTCTGTCACTAAATCAGTCTCATGTCTACCTGGTCAGGAAAGAAACATAAAATTTTAAAGTTAAGTCAAATAAAATGTTGGCAGAACTCAGCTGAACTTTACTTTTAAAAAGCAAAAATAAAGCCAGCCTGCCTGCCGAGCTTCACTACTCAAAAACAAACTCATTATCAGAGTGAGCAGGTGAGACTTAGGCACAATAGGCTTGACAGACTACTCCTTTGTTTTTAAAGACAGAAGCTGCTTTTCTGACACTAACTCAACTTGAAATCTCTACTAAGCAGCACTTCCCTTACTGAGCAGTGATAACTGGTGTTCCCAGTGATCAGCCTGAAGCATTTCCCAGTCCTGAAGTATTCTCTCAATCATTAAAAATATGCAATTATGTTCAGTCACTTTTGGGAGTGAGTGCATTGCATTATACTCATTATTTTAGTATTAGTAATATATCTGGAATCTACAGGACAACTGTCCACCAAGAGAATGCGACACCCAAACGAGCAGCTCTACTGCAATGCTCTCACATTACAGTCGACTGACTTTATATCAGGGAAATAACTACCCCTCTCAAAATCTGGGGCAGGATGCTGGAGAAAATGTTATTAAAGGTTCTGTCCCAGGGCTTGTAGGAATTTTAAATCCCCTGTTAGGAAAAAAACTAGCCCATGGTGGTCTTTCTGCCTTTTCTCTGCTTTTACTGACACTCATGAAGGCCTCTGAGACAGAAGCCAGAAATGGAGCTATGAAGCTATTCCAAGAGTTCACAGCATGGCGACACTGCAGACTAGCACTGTGGCTATAGTGACAAATGGTACAGCCATTGTTTTGGTCAGTTTTCCATTATCATACCAAATACCTGGGATTATCAGCCAATGAAAGGCCTCCTTTAGCTCACAGTTTTGAATGTTCCAGTCAACAACACACAATGCACCATGCTTTTGGGGCTCCATGAGGCCACTGCCATGGGAAGCAACAGATGCTAGAACAAACAATACTACTAAGAAGTTGCTAAGAAGCAACTGGCCAAGAGGAGGAAAGGGTACCTTCCCACTATCCTCTTCCAGGGCCTGAAGACCTCCTGCTAATTGGTCTAAAGCCTTCACCACCTCCTAGTACCAACAACCACCACACTGCCATAAAGCCAAGGGAAGACTACAGATTGATGTCAACCTTCTTCTGGCATTTGACACTGGAATCACCCACTTAGGTTATCACTTCCATCTGACTGCAGAGAACGACACCCACATGCAGTTCCTCAGCCCCCAGCAGGAAGGCTTTTGCTGAGATTTAATAGCACCCAGCTTTTACCAAGACTGAACGGAAGAATCATCCGCTTGAGTAATGACTTTACATTTTTAGCCAAACCACAGTCTAAAAGAGCCTTTGCTATGTTATCAACAGCCTTTATAGTAGAAACACACCACTATTCAGAAAATACTGTCTCCCAGTTCTACATTGTTACCATTCAGGGTCCAATTCAAATACTAACTTCCCCTCTGAGGAAACCTGAGGCCCCCTGCGCTCCTGCTGTTACCACAATCTAGTTCCCCTTACACGGGAACTTAGGGGCAAGCAACTTAGATTCTCTGCTAAATAGCAGACACTGTTCATACGTGGTATAGGAAGAACAGTATCACATACAATTATCATTAAATCTAATGTAATTAATTATAATTACAATTATCATGTAAATCTCAGCATGATCCTTACCCAAGGCACAAGAAGCTGGGGTTGGGCGCAGACTCGTATAAAGTCACATACCTTATAATGAGCAGATAGGTCTGGGCTCTAATTTGATTCCAAAGTATACACTCCCCCAACTAGCCTATGCTGCCATCCAAATCAAGCAGAATTACCCTACTCAAGAGACTCGTTTGCTGAGCTACGCAAACTATTTCAGAGTACCCAATACGTGTTACTTGAATATAAAAATCAAAACAATGTCTGTGTTTCCTAACTTGTAATAAATTGAAGGTGATTCAAGTTAAAATAAATAGTGAAGACTTTGTCCCCTATGTCCTCTGATATCCATATAGCCCCCTTCTTCCTCCTCTTCCTCTCCTCCTCCTCCTCCTCCTCCTCTTCCACCACTACCACCATTATCACCACCACCACCACCACCACCACCACCACCACCCAGGCCACCACTACTACTACTTCTTCCCTCTGTCTGTCCCTCCCCCACTCCCCCTTCCTCCCCCTCCCCCTGCTCCATCTCTATCTCATTCTTGCTTCCTCATCTGTCTTCTGATGTATCCCAGTCTACCTGGCTTTCAACTAATGAATGAAGTGATGTCATTTTCAGGAAAATAGATGCAAACTGAGATAATCCTAGATTTTTTTTTGTTAATTATATTTGCATATAGTACATTATCATAGAAGCAAAACTACAGAAGCACAGAGGACTAATGGAAGGATTGAGGCTACAGTTAGAATATGATCAATACCTAGTACACGCTTGTTTGGAACATCTTTCTGTAACAGCAACATGGGTGTGTGTACAAGGACAATTTTAAAATAAACACATAAAAGTAATAAAACAAGACACTTCATGAAATCGTAAACGGATTTTTTTCTTAAGAAGCTACATATGCGCACATCATCTTCCCCCAAGAGCATCAGGCACATTAGCAGAACAGACCATCCATGTTAGGAGGTCAGATGCTGTGCCATTTCACCATCTACTCCAGAGGTACTACTGGCATGAGTGAAGGGCTGAAGCTGAACTCCTAGGTTAGGTACATAGATCATAGGTAAAGCGTTTACCTAGCATGTGCAAGGGCCTGAATTCAACCTCAGCATGTATACATTAATTAAATAAGTAAATGGAAAACATAGAGGTATCTACTTCCCAATTGGTTTCCATAAGTCCCTGAGGGAAACAGAATAGATTGTTACGGATGGGGTGGGGGAACCTGGAATTGGAGGATCACGTGGGGAAGAGGGAAGAGGGAGAGGAAGAAAGAGGGGACAAGGGAGGAAATAACAGAGAGGGCTAAAATTAAGGGCTATCTGAGGAGGAGGAGGAGGAGGAGGAGGAGGAGGAGGAGGACGTAATACAGTAGAAGCTTCCTAAAATATATACTTGTATGAAGATGATCTAAGTGAAATCACCAAATAAATGAAAAAGACAGCCCCAACTGGACATCTCTTGTCACCAAACGAAGCTTCTAGCACCAGGAATGGGTCACATCTAATTGAGTTGTTGGCCAAAGGGATCCCATGGTAATCCCCAAACAACCCAAGCTATTGTTCTCTACATACTGACAAAAAGGTCCTACTGCTGAAAACAACTCCTGCACAGCTCACTGAACACAGAGAAGTCGAGCTGGTGCCTACACAGAGCTTTCACCCCTATGTACATGTGTCTTTGGTACAAAGGGTGCTCTGCATGGCTACCAAGAGAGAAATGTAAATGCCAACCCAACCACAAACCCTGAGGTCTACAATGGTGTCCTGTCTGTAAGATGTGCTACTGCAATGGTGGCACAAAGCGTGTAGGAGTGACTAACCAATGTTCGATTTGACTTAAGGCCCACTCCACAAGATGGAATCCACACCCAACATTGCCTGGGTAACCAAAAGTCTGAGACTAGAGAGCTCAGGGACCAAAAGTAAAACCAAATACGACTATTTGCTAAAAGAACATTGCAATGAAATGACTCCTAATGACACCTGCTATATTCATAGATCAGGTCCTTCCTCAGTCACCATCGAAGTTTCCTCCTGCTGCAGATGGGAACAAATAAGACACCTGTGACCAGACAACATGCAGAGTGAGACACCTTAGAATACTCAGCTCTAAAGGGATGTCTTCATCAAATCCCTCAGAGATCAGAGGAGGCAGGGCAGGAGGAGAGTAAGAACCAGAGGGAATGAAGGACACCAAGGAGACAGGGTCCTCTAAGTCAAGAGGACCAGTGCACATGTGAACTCACAGTTTGAGGCAGTGTGAACAAGGGCCATGTGGGTTTCCATGTATCTTTACCAGAGGAGATACTAGAGCTGAATGGAGAAGTTGGACACACACCCCATCCCTAACCCAGAAGCTAGCTCCAACTGACTACTTTTAAATGAAAATTTAGTTTTCTCCAAGGGAATCTCACTGGGAAAACAAATCACTCTAAAGGGCAGGGTGTATGCCCAACAGAAAATGAACTCAATGGCATCTCTGGAGCTTCCTTGTCTCATAATGTCACATCAGGGCTTTTTTCTGCTTTATCTTATTATTTTTTATTTTATTTATATATTTGTTCTCCCTTTTTACCCTATAGGTCCTTTAAGATATATGGCTTCTAATTTAGTGGTTTTTATGAGATTCCTGAGTGTGTGAACGAATGGATCTCTCTGTCTCTGTTTCTTGTATCTTTTCTTCTATTTGTTTTCCCTACTCTATAATGTGTTAGATTTATTTTGGATTCTCCTGTCCCATCCTTAACCCTTAGGAGCCTGTTTGTTTTCTAATAAGAGACAGAAAGGGGGTGGATCCAGAAGGGAGGTGAGATGAGAAGGAATGGGAGAACAGAAGGAAGAGAAATGGTAGTCAAGATATATTTCATGAAAAAAATATTTTTGGTGGTGAAAGAAAAATAAAAAATTGAAAACTCATTTGACAGGGAAAACCAAGCTATTGTTATTGGATACTAATATTGGATAATATAATATAACTTAGTACTATTAGTACTAGTATTGGATACAAACATTTAACCTAATACATTGTTTACTCAAAGTATGATTGGTGAGTTTCGTGATTATTCCCAGCTGCTGAAGTCAATTCTTCTTACATCAGTCTGGCCAGCGTCAGTGTTTTAGTAATACAGAAGATGTAGAGACAACCTTCACTACACATCTCTATGTAGTCTAAAACTATGTAAGAGCTGTGTAGCTAGATTTTGGGCTACTTTGTGGGTTCTTTTTTCTTCAACCCTTTCAACCCCCCAACACTAGCTAGGAGAGTAAAAATGACAGATGAGAAAGGGGTTATCATTAGACTACTTCCTGCTGATTAGGGGTGTCAAGCGCCTTGGGGCATCTTTGCCATCAGGATATCTAATTTCTTCTTATTGTTTCTCCTTTGCACACTTAATTTCTTCTTATTGTTGTTTCTCCTTTGCACACTTAACTTTGACTACTTAACAAACTGTGATCAGCAACATCCAACCAACACCCACACACAGCAACCAACCAACACCTCACAACCTCTCTGGGCCCTAGCATTTAATATACCCTCTGAAGAATCTCCAGAATTCCAAATGATACATAATCACAGAAACTACCTGCAGCTGTCAAAAGCACACCCCTGCTAGAGCATGAGGCAAATCATAATCACCTGCTGTGGATGATATGAAGCACCTCCATATCACCACCTGGGATTAAAGTGAAAACATATTCTTATACTATTTCTGTGTTTTTAAAGAAACCAAAATTCTTAGTACAGGGCTGGGACTATTGAGCAGTGACCAAGGGACTGCTAAGCATATGTGAGACCCTAGGCCCAATTCTTAGCAGTGGGGCAGGTGAGAATGAGAACCTCTAAGAATACATTAAAGTGACTTCCTAACTTCTTAGAGAACCTTTAAAATTCTGCCCAACTACAGTTGACTAAACTCCTTTTCCAGAACCTTTGTTTAATCCATTCAAATTATTTTCTTAGTATAACACCAACATGACAGTCAATAAAAAGAAAATCAAAATGCAAGTACCCAATCACCTGAGTAAGGTTTCTCTACAAATTGGATTGATAGGACCCTTATGATGAGTGAATGATTATGGAGTAATGCATTTATCAAGCATTTAAAATGGTAAGTGCCGATTTCATGAATACCATTACTTTTCTGTAACCCTTAGCAGACAATCACTACTATCTGTGTCTTAGTTTCTTTTCCTGCACTAATAAAATGTCCTATTGATAGCAACTGAAGAGGAGAACAGGTTCATCCTGGCCCAGTTTTAGGTTATGGCCTGTTGTTAGGGAGTTGCTCAGCAGGACTTGAGAGCTGACCATATCACACCCACAATCAAGCAGAGTGAGTGGATACATGTGCTCAACTCATCCTCTTTTAATACAATGCAGAATCCCCAGAGCTACTGGGAGGAGGGGAGGGGGCAGGGGCCATCCCACCTCAGTTTAATAAAGGCACCCCCATATAGACATGCTGTGGCTGGTTTCCCTGGTGATTCTTGTCTCACCAATGTAGAAAGTGAGATTAAGCATCAGTCCTCATTTATTGCACCTCTAGTGACTAAATAGAAAACTGAAAATTTCTATTATAAATGGTGTCAAGTTGAACAATTTTCACAACATAGTCAACCTGTGATATGCCTCACGTCTCTTTCTAGACACTAGGAAATACAGTATTTAAAATAAAATCTAACCAGGTTTACTGGTGTACCATGTACCTGCCTAAAACTTATTGTGCTCTTCATAAAAGGGTAATGTTTACCACAGGGTAATGCTCTGAATTTCAACAGAATCAGAATCTCAGACATCAATAAAAGCAGCATCCCACTTTTCCACCCTCAGCCTGAATGAGCTCATTTTATGTCTTCTCTGCTTTTACTCTATGGCCATGAGACAATGTTAAAAACCAAAATACTGCTAACTTAAGCTGAATACAACCCTACAGTCTGGTTTTGTTCCATCAGGAAAATACACTTAAGGAACACTTCTCTTCAGGACTATACAATCAAATATACAATAACAATTATATTGCCTGCCAAACACCAGGCATCAATAAGTGGTCAAACTGCCATTCTCTATAGTTTAACATTCTTTAAAACACTGATTAATTCCTTTATGAACACCTCCCCCCTCCCATATGATGGTCTCAGAGACTAAGAACTGAGGCTGTATTCTAATCCTCACATCTGACAAGGGCTCTGGACAGATCGCAGATGTTCAGCAACAGCTGTAATAGAATGCAGGAGCTGTGTGAGGAATTCTGTGTCCGGTTGCTGTTCAACTTAAAGGAGTAGGAGAGAGAGAAGCTGAGAAAAGTGTTTACCTGTGAAGAATTATCATAGTCAAGCTATTCAAAGTTGGAAGACTCAACCTAAATATGTGTAGCATCTTCCAATGCCAGCACAAATCTAAGGAGGTCTGAGGAAGAGGAAAAAAAAAAAAAAACTTTTGCTCTGGCTAGCAAGTTCATCTACCTTGCGGCAGCTGCTGCTGCTGCAACTGCTATGGTGTTCCATTGCTGGTATAAGAACCCTGCTTCTTCAGTCTTCTGATGTGGACTGAAGACCAGAGGTTCACTGGGAATCTCTAGGCCCTTGGCACCAGGTTAGGGCTCTGAAGCATGAAGCCTTGGGGACTAAACAGCTAGCTACTGGGTTCTCAGCCTCTCCAGAGTGAGAAAGCCACTGTTGGACTGCCCAGACAGTACTGAATAAGCCAATCTAATACATCCCTTTTTAATAAATACTCATTCTACTAGTTTTTTCCCACTAGAGAACACTAATAGAGTTATATAGATTGTATATGGCAGAAAAAAATATGCTGGCGAGTCCAAGTCTGCACTCTCCCTTAGTTCTTTCCTACCCTTCTCACTTGGCACAGAGAGAATGATGTTCACAAAACATTCTGGAGTAAAAGGAAGGCACTACTTACAATGGAAGGCAGCCAGCTGTGAGCACTTCAGGTCCGGCCTAGCTTCCCCAAGGGCTCATGGGATCGATACCGGAGTATATTGGAGATTCATTAGCAGTACATTAGCTGAGACACTCTGCTGTACATACTCACTTAGCATTTACTAGGACCTGGCATGTAGTGGGTTTTTAAATGTATGTATGGATTATTGGCAAAGGACAGATCATTATGCCCAAATTGCCTATGGAGGCAGACAGAACAAATGAGAGCTGAAGACTTGGAATGGCTATTTGTTGGATAAGCTACTTAGCAACTTGAATTTTTTAAAGGTAGTTCCCAAAACAATTTTTCTCAATCTAACCTGGTGAACACTATCTTCATGTGGAAGGTTCTAAAAAACAAACTGTGGGCCTGTCCCGAGATCCTGACATGTACATAGTCACACACATAACCAGGAGCGGGGCAGGGAACAGGATGTAAAGTGAATAAGTATATAAAAATAAAAAATATAAATAAATAAATAAATAAATAAATAAATAAATTTTGAGCGATTGGTAGTAAGCTAAACAATTCAAGTCTATCTTATGTCATTACCTATTGGTGTCTCAGGCAAACGAAATAGTGTGAAATGTTCCTTAGCTCAATCACAAGAGCAAACCATAGACCTTGCATATGGCATGCAAAGGTCCAGCTGAGCCAGGGGAAGGCAAATGAGATCAATACCATTGCAGGCAATCCAGCTGAGAGGATACAGTGCTCTGAACGTGTCACAATTACCCAGTGCAACTTAATTCTAGTGACTGAGCAACTTAATAACCAAGTTCTAACTAAAAGAATATTTTAGTGCTATGTTTTCTCACACCTTAATAAAAGTTTGATAAATTTAATGTGTTATGGTACACAAGGTGAAGCTTTTCCTCAGGTAGACTGGCAATGTAAAATACAAAACTTATAACTAAGAAAACTCCTCAAAAGGACTGCAGCCCTGAAGGGGATAGGAACTCCACAGGAAGACCAACAGAGTCAACTAACCTGGACCCTTGGGGCTCTCAGAGACTGGACCATCAAGCAAAGAGCACACACAGGCTGGACCTAGGCCTCCCAACACATGCATAGCGGATGTGCGGCTTGGTCATCATGTGGGTCCAAACAACTGGAGAGGGGGCTATTGCAAAAACTGTTGCCTGTCTGTGGGATATATTCTTCTAGCTGGGCTGCCTTGTCTGGCCTCAGTGGGAGAGGAAGCACCTAGCCTTGCAGAGACTTGAAGTGCCAGGGTCAGAGGATACCCACGAGGGTCCCCATCTGGTCAGAGGAGAAGGGGATAGGGAGGGGGAAGAATTGTGGGAGAGGGTGGCGGGGTGAGGGGTGGGGAGTGGGGGGGGGGAGTGCAGGAAACAGCAAATAAGTAAAAAACTTAAATTGAAAAATGAAACTCCTGAAACATGCATTGTGATTACTTAAGTACATTTATTCCCATAAAGCATGATGTACTTATGTTAGAAATGTAAGAAACTACTTAAGAAATATGAAATTATGAACTTCAAATACCTCTTGTAAAAGTCATTTATAAACCAAATAATTGTATTTGACAACTTAGGTGCAATTTTCAAGTGCCCTGTCCTAACAAGAAGGTTTTGTTTATAAGTTTTTAATCCATCACACATATTAATACAACCGTTAAAACTAAGACTAAAATCTACACTCTAAATCTAATTCCCTGGAGTGAGATGTACTGCAAAGCTTTTGGTCTGAGTATATTAACTCACAACAAAATGTTGTTCTCTTAGGAATGATTTATCTATCGATGCTCAACCCTAATCCTCTAAGAGTATATGTAAAAAATCAGATCCCAGAGCAAGCAGAGAAACAAACTCCTTAGTGACAACAGCCAAGACCACCATGAGCCCTAATACCAGATAACAGTGTGCCAGGCCGGAGAGACAGTCTATAGAGAAGAAAGGGTGAGTAAAAACATTTGCCTGCTTCCTTCTTACTCCATGTTCATGTCCTTCACATCCAGATTAATATTTTCTAGAACAATCTACCTTCACATTTAACTTTACCTAAAAGTTGCTTTGCATTCCACATAAATGTTTTATGTGGGCATTTGTCTTAATTAGGGTTGCAGTCTTCCTTTCACTTCCACGTGTGTGGGATGGCTCATCTCTCTCTCTCTCTCTCTCTCTCTCTCTCTCTCTCTCTCTCTCTCT
>JADRCD010188375.1:0-17821 GCA_019843815.1 Montemys delectorum
TGTGTGTGTGTGTGTGTGTGTGTGTGTGTGTGTGTAATTCTCTTCTTTTGGTTTTGTAATTTATGTGTGTGTGTTTTCTTGGGTATAGTTACCCTCCTTGTGTTGTATGACTGGTTTAGTAGAAAGATATTATTTAAACTTGGTTTTGTAATGGGATGTCTTGGTTTCTCTATCTGTGGTGATTAAGAGTTTATCTGGGTATAGTAGTCTGGGCTGTGGTCTCTTAGGGTCTGCAAGACATCTGTCTAGGATTGTCTGGCTTTTAGAGTCTCTGTTGAGAATTCAGGTATAAGTCTGATAGGTCTGCCTTCATATATTACTTGGCCTTTTTCCCTTGCAGTTTTTAATATTCTTTCTTTATTCTCTACATTTAATGTTTTATTATTATGTGCCTAGATTTTCCTTTCTGTCCCAATATATTTGGTGTTCTGTAAGCTTCTTATATGGCTATAGCTATCTCTTTCTTTAGATTAGGGAAGTTTTCTTCTACACCCTCTTCTATTCTTGTTATTCTTAGGTTTGATCTTTACATAGTATCCCAAATTTCCTAGATCTTTTGAGTTAGGAACTTTTTACATTTTTTTTGACTAATGTATCAGTTTCTTCTATGATATCCTCTAAACCTGAGATTCTATATTCCATCTCTTATATTTTGTTGGTAATTCTTGTGTCTGTAGTTCCTGTTCTCTTTCCTAGGATTTCCATCTCCAGGGTTGCCTCCATTTGTGTTTTCTTTATTGCTTCTATCTCCATTTTGAGTTCTGGCACCTTTTATTCTTCTCCTGTTTGATTGTATTTTCTGTATTTCTTTAAAGGATTTATTTGTTTCCTCTTTAAGGGCTTTTACTTGCTTGTGTTTTCCTGTATATCTTTAAGGGAATCATTTATATCCTTTCCAAATCTTCATGATATTTAAAGATCCCTCTATCATATATCATGAGTGCCTGTTAAGTGAGTACTGGAATATGAATTCCAGTCCTCATGACTTTGTTGCAAGAGCTATTCATTCTTTAGCCATCTCTCCAGTTGTAGTTTTGCTCTATCAAAAAAAAAAAAAAAATCTGTCACTATGATAATTGATTCTAAAGACCAGAGAAGAGTAAGAGAGTTGGAGTGGTGGTGGCAAGGGTAGAAAACAAATAGGAGTAAATAGGAATATAGAGAAAAAATAACATGAAGAATATTAAATTGAAAATGGTCAAAATAAAAATAAAAATAAATCTTAGCCGGGTGGTGGTGGCACACGCCTTTAATCTCAGCACTTGGGAGGCAGAGACAGGTGGATTTCTGAGTTCGAGGCCAGCCTGGTCTACAGAGTGAGTTCCAGGACAGCCAAGGCTACACAGAGAAACCCTGTCTCAAAAAAAGAAAGAAAGAAAGAAAGAAAGAAAGAAAGAAGAAAGAAAGGAAGAAAAAAGAAAAAGATCAGGTTAAGGGATGTACAACACACACTGCAGTGATGGATTAACAGTTACTCCACAGGAGGAAAAATCTGGAAGCTCAGGCAACTGATAATAATTTCTTGTTATGTTTAAAAGTATTAAATCTGTGATTTTGTACTCTAGACCATAAAATACATTTGTATTTTGCTATCTCAGTTTACCTCAAAATAAGTTAATAGGGAATAGATTTTAAATTAACTATCTTACTTTTTTTTCCTGGATAACTAGAAAAGCCAAGTTAAAGTTCTGACAGTCCTATAAAAATATTAAATTACAATACAAAGATATAAAGTATATATTTTACCTCAGTAGCACTTGCCAATCAAGTTAATATAATAGCCAGAAATGAATATGTTTTTAAAAAACTGTCTTTCTTCCCTTCCATCTTTTCTTTTCTAAGGAAGAAAACTTGATGTAGCCAGTTTGGACGACACTCTGGGGAAGATGCAGATTCACCTCTCAGAAAAATCACTAGAGAAGCTGACAGAAGCCCTGTCTGGTGAGTCTTAGAAAAGCACTCACCCTTTGAAGAGTCTTATATCTGTGATCATGAATATCAAACTTTCCAAAACTAGTGCCCTCTGCATCAAAGGGCTTTTGCAGAATTTAGGGAAGAATTTATTCCTAGTATGATGGTAAGTCTTAGTTTTCATTTAAAAAAAAAACTCTTCAGGAATAGCAGGGGAGGGGACTAAAGCTCTATCTGAGGGTCATTGTTCCATTTAACACTTTTCTTTACAAAGAAAACTTTGTCTTTATTTCCTATTTCCTGAAAATGCTCAGATTTATTTATTTATTGTTTATCTTTATATGTGTACTCATGTTTGTGAATGCACACATATGTGTGAGTCATATGTGTGTGTGTGTGTGTGTGTGTGTGTGTGTGTGTGTATTTGGTACATAAGTTTGTATATGATTGTGGCAACCAGAGAATGACCTTGGGTGTTGTCTCTCTGGTATACCTTAATTTTTTTTAAGGATACTTAAAAATGTTTTAAAAGATTTATTTATGTTATGTGTATGGAGTTTTTGCCTACATGTAATGTTTGTGCCTACAGAGTATGGGTGAGGGCATCAGATCCCTTGGAAATGAAGTTAATGGAGCCACCATGCATGTGCAGGAGGGGAAACCCAACCCTTCCAAAAGCAGCAAGTTTTCTTAACCATTGAGCTTTTCTCTAGCCCTCTACTTTGTATTTCTGGGAAGGTCTTGCACTAGGCTGGAGCCTCCTGGGTGTGCTAGGCTGGATGGCACTGAGCTCCAGTGAGCTGCTTATCTGTACCTTCCAATACTGGGATTACAAGTGGTGTACTATCAGGCTTATTTGTTATGTTCATTTTGGGGAACAAATTCAGGTCTCATGCTTATATGAAAATGTTCAGTGGACTAAGTTTTCTTCAACCCTGTCTTTTTATATTATATATTTTAATTTATGTCTCATATTTTTATCATTAGTCTTAGACATCAGAGCAATTGACAGAAACAAAGTTATTATTTATTACTGTGCCATTTGACCGAAGAATTGCTTTCTTCTTCAGTGGGTTTTAGATATTGTATGTGGAAACACATCTGGTTGTCACAGGCATGATGTGCTGTGTCCTGTTAATATTAAATTTGTCATGTATTAGGGATACTGGATACCCTGAATCCATGCAATCTTTTAACACAATGAGAACTGCTCTATGGTGGAGTAATGTGCATAGGAATTGAAAACCCTGTGCACTAAGCTAGCTGCTGTTTCTGTATCATGATCTGATTTCTATAAACTAAATCTTGGGAGTCAGTGCTCCCTCAGCTGTTTCTTACTTGCAAATGAGTGTTGTACTTCTCTTATAGAATGTGGACTTTTACTTTTTTATTTTGTATCTTCATTTTTGTTGTATGAATGTTCACCTTCATGTATGTCTGTTTGCCACATGTGTGCCTGGTGCCTGTGGAGGTTGGAAGAGTGCATCTGATCCTCTCAAATAGAAATAGGAATTATATGTGTTTGTGAGCCATTATGTGGGTGCTGGGAATCGAACCCAGGTCTTCAGGTCTTCTGCAGGATTGTTGCATGTAGCTTTTGCTACCCTGCCCAAGCTCTGGGAATGGGCTATACTACCAGCCCCCACTCAGATTCCCTGAATCCACAGATAAAAACCACAGACATAAATGTTTCAATTTCAACTTGCCATGATGGCTCAATTGCTGGGCATTATTAAACTCCCATGGCTAGTGTGCCCTCCTCAATACTCTTAGCACCCTAAATCTGTCCTCAACTTTAGTTTCTCAGTTAAGTAGCCTGTATCCACTCAGCATGAGATATCACATGGCTGCTTGACTTTTCTCTCTCTGAAGCGTGGCAAACTCTTCCTTCTCTTTTCCTATAGCTAAAAAGAAGACTGATCTCAACAAATTAATGGATACAGTAAACACTGAAAAATGTTAATGAGAAAGTATCCTAAGTCTAAGATCCTGTTTTGCTATCATTTTAGTATACTGAGTTATCCAATTATCTACTTATTATTCTTTTATACATTTGTATTGTAGAAAGTCCTATCTAATATCTTAGGGCCTGATTATATATTGTCTACATTAAGCAATGATGTACAAAATGGTGATGGCATTCTCTATGAAGGTTTGCCAGTGTGGCCCTTCCTCATAAATAGGCCCAGAAAAACTGTTATTATGGGATAAAAGAATGAATGGTGGCTGGGTATGGTAATATATACCTTTAATACCAGCACTTGGGTGACAGAGGCAGGAGGATCGTTTTATATTCAAGGCTAACCTGGTATGCAAAGTGAATTCCAGGCCAGTTAGGATTACTTAGTGAGACTCTGCCTATAAATTAAAGAAAGAAAGAAAGAAAGAAAGAAAGAAAGAGAGAGAGAAAGAAAGAGAGAGAGAGAGAAAGGGAGAGAGAGAGAGCGAGCGAGAGAGAGCGAGAGCAAGCAAACAAGCATGGGCTGTCTCATAATTAAAGAAAATAACTGAACATGGCAGTATCATTGAGTAATATCACGCATATCTATATATGATATATCTATCTAGTCCTATCATTATTATTAATTTGACTAGGAATCAGAAAATAAGCCACATTTCCATGTAGAAATTATATCATTACTGATACAAATTGGTAGACATCTTTGTGCATTTCTTGTCCATACTGCAGTTAATACTTCGTAAGCATAAAAGTTTGTGTGTGCTTAGAGTCCCTAGGCCTTTGGTTAAAGTCTCATTCATTTGTATTTTCTTCCATTAGAAGGAGAAAAGATTGACCTCATTGATATAAAAAGTATCCTGCATTTAAGGAATATCTCTGGAGAAAGCGTAGAACTAAAAAATATTTCTATTGATGGTAAGAATTTTAAATTGCATTGCATTTAAGATAATTTACAGTGACATCTGTTCCATGAGGACATTCACTATTTTCATGTAGAATGCCATTTGCTTACCAGAAATTTCAAAAAGAAAAGGTTTCCAAGACTTTAGAACAAATTTCTAGTAACTCCCCTTTAAAAGGAAGTTTAGCTGCACTACGCAAAAATTTTCAGACTGTCTGCTCCGGTAATCACTGATCCTGCCATTAGTCAAAAACTTCCTGTTTGTGCTTTAGAAACCAGTGGTTGGACAGCTTCAGTACTAAGATGGTAAAAAAGAAATAAAATAGAGGGGTGATTAATTAAGGGAGAGAAATGAAATAAATTAGAGATAGGCGGAATGCCAAGAGGGGTTAGACAAGAACAGGTAGAGAGGCCCATAGAAAGGGCTTCTGTTCTATGATTGTGCTGAATATTGCAATTATATCATCGTAAATATTGACAGCAAACCATAATGTCTATCACTCTGAAGTGCTACTTTTAGAATGGCTCAAGTAATCACTTGCAACTTGATTTGTACCTTGCATGCAGACATTCGAGAATTCTACCAAAAGAAATTGGCTGAGAGTGTGGAAGACTTTGAAGGTGAGTGTGGGTCAGATAGGAAAGGAAGATGGATCTGAGAACCTCATGCTTTCTGTTTGTGCAACTTTCTAATAATTAGATTGTGATTTCTGACACCCACATCTGTATTCTGATGTCATGTATACATTTCTTTTAGAAATTTGCATGGATTCTTACAAATAGTTGTGTTTGTTCTATGGAAGAAGGAAACAAAACAATTAGATGCCATGTTAGCTCTTTAAAAAATAAATAAAAGCCTGCATACATAATAATATTGGTTGATAAATGCACTGAAGAGCTATAAACAAATGATACTTTTTGTTTTAAAATCTTGGGTTTGTTAACTATGAATTCTCAACCAACCAGCTAACAAAAACCAGATCAGGAAAGATATTCTGGCTGTCATTCTGGTGTCGATGTCTCTGGTACAGTTGGGTAGTCTCCACTGGGCCTTGGTCTTTGTGTGTTAGGATCACTCTAAGGCCTTTAAGTAAGACAGTCATTAAAGTTTGCTTACCTTTTTTTTTCTATAGAAAAGAGTATTGATGTTCATGAACTCGAGTCTGTTTTGCAAACCATAAATGTGAAACTTTCAGAAAGTCAAATGAGTGACCTTAAGGAAAACCTGCAGGTTGATGGTAAGATCTATTTAAATTGTGTGTGAATGTTTGATAATGGCAGTTTCTTCACAAGACTCTCCAGCATTCTTGTTCTGTACTAAGATTTTACATAAGCAAGCATATGATACTAGTAAGTGCCATTTCTCCATATCAACAATCATATTTCAGCCATTTCATTTGTCTCTATTGATAATATGATTGTCGATCACACACAGTTGGACTGGAGATTTAGAAAAGATACCATTGTAAGGACGCGTCACAGGATAGACAGAAACAGAAACAGTTTAACTCCAGAAAATTTCCAAAAAAAATTGCCAAGAGGAAAAATTCTTTAAATATTAATCCTTCTGGGGATGAAGAGATGGCTCAGTGGGTAAGAACACCAGATGCTGTCAAAGAGAACCTGGGTTCAATTTCCAACACTCACATGGTGACTCACAAAGACCTGTAACTCTAGTTCCAGGGGATCCAACACCTTCTTCTGACTGCCTCAGGCACTCCATGCACATAATGCACACACATATATGCGAGCCAAACACCTACACACATGCAATAAAACAAAAAGCTGTCATTCTCCCATCCACCCCACTCGTTGCATGAATAAAATGAGTAGAAAAGGAATGAGGGGTTTCTTAAAGCCTTCTTTTTCTACTTGAAAAGTTTAAGAGAAATTTATATAGCCATTTTCCTAACTTTCAACATATGTTTGTGGGTCTAGCCATTCAAAGAAAAAGTCTTGAGATTGACTAAATAAAAATGATTAGGATAATGTGGAAAAATAAGATGTGCCTTTTTACATGAGACATGTGACTGTTTCAGACAGAAGGTCATATACTGCACGGAGGCCCCTCCCCATCACAGAGTGATTCTTACCTCTTGTGACTGAGTCCAATGAGGGGAGCCTGTTTATTCTGATTGCTCTTTACCTCCCAACTTTAATCACTTGACTTTTTCTGAAGTCTTCATCATTATAAGTAAGTGATGGTTGTCATTTTCTCTTTAACAGATAGTGGAAAGACTTCCTTCAGAAGTTTGTTGGATTCCATCACAGCAATTGTAGGTTAGTAAGAGATTCATTAGGGCTGGGGGTGCAGCTCCATGACAGAGCTCTTGCTTACTGCGTGCACACTCAGTGTTCAAATTCCCCAAACCACAAAAAACTAAAGCATTGGATGAATCCGTCCACTGCCAGGCTGCTTATTAAGGAAATGTGTGTGTTCAGTTGTTTGGAGTTGGAATGCAGATTACCTTCATTTCAACAACAAAGGTTTTTAAGCGTTTCATAACAACATCTTAACAAGTTTTTATCCCATGGAGTATTTCATACAGACTTGGCTTTATGCTTGATATTTACCATAAACTGGGTTAACAATCTAGATGGTAAGGTAAAACAGAACCATACAAAAAGTAGTCAGTTCATAATGAAGAGAAACTACCCAAACACTCTACAATGAATAAAGTGTTCTGGATACGCTCAAAATACTTACCTATGTTTCCAATGTTTGAAGCAAAAGAATTAGGTATTGAAGACGTGAAAAGTGTTCCAGAAGATGAGGAGTTGGAAGACATGGAGAAGGAGAAACTACAGCTCTTAAAAAGTCAGCTACCTGACGGTAAGCTTTCCCACTGAGTGGCGCCTACAAAGACATAGAATTCTGCAACTTTTGTGAGACATTCTTTGCCTATTGAGAAGTATAAAGATTTCCTCCTTTTCAATATGCACTGACAATTGTATTTTATAAATAAAATCCTAGCTTTGACATTGCCTTTTGGCTTGTGAATCATCTCCCTTTACAGTCTGTCAATCTGCCAGTAGGACAAAGAATTGCCTGCTCTTCATTTGTCAGACTTTTTGTTTCTTCAAGTCAGGATCTCTCTGTGTGTCCCTGGCTATCTATGTACTTGCTCTGTAGACCAGGCTGGCCTCAAACACTCAGAGATCTGCCTGCTTCTGCCTCCCACGCCCTGGGATTAAAGGTGTACGCCACCATCACACAGCTCTACTTGACCTTTTAATCCAGTGTGAAAACATCCTTAAGATAATAAGAAGGAGCTGAGAGATGAGAAATCAAAATAGATGAGATTTTACTGGATGTTTAGAGAATAAGGAGTGTTTTCTGCAGAGCACCAGCCTTAAGTGTTTTTTTTCCCCCTGTAAGGTTATTTATTTATTTATTCTTTGAAAATAGATTTCTCTCTCATACTAGTGCCAACCTTAAATGCTAATGTCAAAGTAGAATGACTGAAATAAGTCTTTCTCTGTTTTACTGTATCAAAATTTTATTTGAAGATAACTTGAAATCATTCTGGGGCAGATCATAAGGTCTGACCTTCTGAAATCACAGTTTTGATGTACAGCTCAGCTAATGTGCCCATCAATCACTCTTTGTGATCTGTTTCTATAGCTAATGAAAATACTTTTAGGACCAGGCTGATAGATGATACAATGACCTCTCTTAAAAGTGAATGTGGAGCCGGGTGGTGGTGGTGGTGGCGCACACCTTTAATCCCAGCACTTGGGAGGCAGAGGCAGGTGAATTTCTGAGTTCGAGGCTAGCCTGGTCTACAGAGTGAGTTCCAGGACAGCCAGGGCTACACAGAGAAACCCTGTCTCAAAAAACAAAACAAAAACAAAACAAAACAAAAAAAAGTAAGTGAATGTGGAGGCCTGCAGAGGGCTCCGCTCTAGAGGACTCAAGCTCAGCTCCCAGCACCTGCATTGGGTGGTTCACAATCACCTGTAACTTCAAGGGATCTAAGACCTCCTTCTGACTTCTGCAGGTACTGCACTCATTCCTGTTCAGGCACACACATAAACATAACTAAAAATAAAGTAAAATAAATAGTTTATAGTGAGTGGTAACATAAAGAAAAGGCAGATGCGTATGTGATCCATATGGGTTTTTGCATACTATATCCTACATATTAAAATGTAGGTCCTTCCATCTTTATATGATATATCATATGGACAAATCATTCAAAGTTGATAAAATGATCTGACCTTCATTAAGTTTTTATATTCTAAATTTATGTCCAATACACTTTTTAAAAACTAGTTAAGTAGTTAGCGTCCAGGTGAGGGTGGGTGCATTTGCCCGAGTGGCATCTGTGGAGGTCAAAGGTTGGTGTGCAGAGTCTTCCTCAACTCTCCCATTTGTGTGTGTGTGTGTGTGTGTGTGTGTGTGTGTGTGTGAGAGAGAGAGAGAGAGAGAGAGACAGACAGACAGAGACAGAGACAGAGAGACAGAGAGATTCTCTCACTAAACTTTACGCTCACTAATTTGGCTAGACCAGCTGACCAGTGGGCCCCTGGGATCTTCTTGCCTCTGCCTACCAGCTTTTATGTCATAGAAATGAGATATAGCTTTCACATGAGTTCTGGGATCCAAATTAAAGTCCTTTTGTGTGTGTGTATCAAGAAGTTTACACACGGAACCATCTCTGTAGCCCACATACTCTTTCCAAAAAATCAGCAGTCATTGCTTTATTATTTTTACTACTGTGTATCCCTGTCTGGCTTAGAATTCTCTATGTAGACCAGACTGGCCTCAATTTTTTTACAAGTGATCCTCACAACTCTATCTCCCAAGTGTTGGTATTACAGTCATGCAACACTACACTAGCCTGCATGCACACGCATGTGCACACACACACATGCACACGAACACACACACACACACACACACACACACACACACAGACACACACACATGAAAATGAAAGTTTTTGTCCAGTTTTAACTTTTAAGTATAAAGGAAGAGTATTGATTGGATTTTTTTCTTTTAGTAAATCTATATGTTTTCACAGCCTAGTTATTTCTTTATACAGTTGTTACTTCTAAAATGCAGTAATAAAAACTTAAATATCAACAATAGAAACAAGTCAAATACCTACTTATGTTTACTTAAGGTTTTTAGATTTGTATCTTATGTGCATCGTGTCTAGCCATAGATGCATACATTTCATGACAAGAATGTGGAACTCAGAGGAGAACTTGGAGGTGTTGGTTCTCTCCTTCTACAATGAGAGGCCTGTATAAAGCAGCCCAGCCTACAAAGCAAGTTCCAGGCCAGCATGGGCTACATAGAGAGACTTTGTTTTGAAAGCAAAACAATACATATATACATACATACATACTTATATACATACATACATACATACATACATACATACATACTAAATACAGCAACAACAGAAATCAAACAACAAAAATATCTCATTTCTCAGTCATGGAACTATATACATAGACACAGTAATAAAGTAAAAAATGTGTATGAAGAAGCAATACTTTGCCAGCTTCCACAGTCCTGCATCAGCCACATCCCTCAACACCAAAGATAGCTGTAACTTCAATTACATCCATGTTTGCTTTCTTTTTAAACAGTTACATATGCATCATTGAATACTAGAGGTATTCTTATTTTTAACAGTATAAATTGAGTTATGCTGTATATATTCCATTATGTCTAGCTTTACACCTACCCTGTATAGGGTACACCCATGTTTTCATTTTTTATAATTATGACCCATTCTTCTATGAATAGCAGTTGTACAAACACACTGGCACTCTGGAAGCATGAGTTTCTAGAGTGCATGTTTGAGACTCACATTCCTAAGATTTATGTAATTTATGACTCCCATAAGCCTGCAGGGGTCAGGGCTCCATCTTTGGCTCACATCACTACATGAGACCATCAGTGTCAAAGACTAAATTGAGATTCAGAAAAAGGGGTCAGCGCATATTGCCAATGTTCTTCCCTTTCTGTTAGATCTGGGGATGGCAGCTTCTACTCCTTTGTCCACTCCCCGTTGCCCGGAAGAAGGTGCTTTGATCATTTATCCAATATTGCAGTTGTCTTGGCAGGATGGTTGTTCTCATCAGCATAATTAGAAACAGAACTTGATAGTGTACTTTCATTACCAATAGAGGTATTTAATCAGGAAGTTCAGAAAAACTAAGTTAAGCTCCACCCATCACCAGCACTTCTTGATTGACTTTCCCTTTGTTGTGGATGATTTGGCGGTTGCTCAAGCGTGTAGAGCATTTCAGTTCTAACTCCAATACCATCATTGACCCTGCTCCCTATATATGAACAGTTTTTACTAGACCTTGATCTTTCTCATGAGATTAATAATAATAATAATAATAATAATAATAATAATAATAATAATAATACACAGTAGTATTAATGGTCACATTACAGCATCAGTGATTTTCCTAATATCCTCTTTTCCCAAGAATGGATTCCTGATTCCGAAAATCTGGGTATTCTTTTACAAAGAGTGGGAATCAACCTTGAAGAACAGGAGATCAGTGATCTGCTACAAAGTCTGCCAGTTGGTGGTAAGCATTTGAAATAGATTGGGATTTCTCAGAGAATATGTGGTTCTGTAAGAGGATCTCTGAACACTTGTAGGTGACATTAAGAAGACACAAAATAGGAAAGAAAGTTTAATCTGAAAGGGAATGTGTTTTTGACTCTTGACCTTTTCTTTAACCTAATTTTTATTTTGTGTGAGCGTGTGACCAATGTCACCCCTAGACTGGGGCAGAATTTGAGGGACATGATGCTACTGGAGAAAGCAAAGATATAAAGAGGACGGAAGGGCTTTGGCAAAGTAAAGGGGGTGGGAAATTAAGGGTGAAAAGCAAGCCATCAGGGAGGAATTTTGAAATATCATTTGTACTCTGAGTCCCCACCATCATTGTCAGGGACATTTAAGAAACAGAAAGGTCGAGGAGACATTAGAGATGTTAGAGTCACTTCTTATGCAAGACAGACAGTGCTCTCCAAATATCTCACAAGGATTCAGGCCTGAAGGAACAGCGTACACATCATTGCTCATACTAAGGTTTGGGTTCCCACAATTCCAAGGGAAACTCCATGGTCCAGAGACTACGTTCCCAGACTTCTAATCTCCTTTGGTGAGCTAGCAACAAATTCTTAAATTTAGTTGGATTAGGGGTGAGTTAGCTACCAAATCAAATAAGTAAAAGTTAAATATGTTAACCTGAGAACATTTCAGTGGGGGCTGTCTCCATAAAGCATAACCCAAGCAACTTCTGACCTTAGAGAGCGCCAATCTTGCCTGTGTTGTAAGAGTTCCATCTAATCCTGTCACTGCAAAGGATAGGCAATGTTCTTTTAACTGTATTTCTGTTTATTCACTCTTTAATTTTTATTGCTTGCAACCTACCAGGCAGAATGTGGATTATTTAATTATTTCTTTCACTTGGCGATGAATGAATGATGCAATCATGAGAAAAACCAAGTTGCAGATGTGGCACCGTCCATTTCTAAAACAGAAAGTTAATTTTAGACTCATAGGTCTACCTGAAATTATGATCCAGTTGTTCTTTTTCATACTGTCAACATGAACAGGGTAGAGGAAAAACTGCACCTGTTATGTGGAGACGCTCTCTAGCCTTGCCACTAATTTTAATTCGTTTTCAAACAATTTCAGGTCAACCAAGCCGTATGAGAAGAGATTGTTAGACAAACAATGGGCAGGTAGCATGAGTGTGCCTCTCTTCTTTTAAGTCAGCATTATGGTTTTACATACACTACATACTGATCATCTGATCATTTGAGATGTTGACTTTAGGAGTGTGGGAAATGTAATGAAGCCTCCTGATATGCTAAGGGTCTAGCCTAGGTCCACAGTGAAGTTAGAGGCACAGAAAGGCCCTTGGACTTCACCTTTGTGGTAAAACTTAACACAACAAAGTGATGCAAGCATATTGGAGACACCTTCATTTATCTGAAATTCATCCTGTTTACACAATACTCATTTCAAATAGCCCTACACTTAGTAGGTTCTCACCTATTTGTTTCTGAAAACTCCTGGAGGCTCAGTGAAACACATTTTATTTACTTTCCTGACCTAGTTGGCTCTACTGTAGAGATAATGTGAATATTCTACCTCAGTAGGTCCAAAAGAAAAAAAAAGAATCTATTTGGCCCAGGTATAGCCACCATATTAGCAATATATAAATTTGTATATAAGAGTACATTTTTGCTTGACATATTTTTGTTATTGATATAATCATATAATATGTTTGCAAATATTATTTAACTTGTAATAACCATCATCCCATGTTAGTGAATTACTGCAATATGCATTCGAAAGTTTTTTATGGTATAAAAGTATTTTATATAATGCTACAATATATCACTTACAATTTTAAAAATTAGAAATATTTCAAGTATCTTATCAATACTGAAGATCTTCAGTTTATTTTTTTCTTCATGATAAAAAATATAACAATATCTCAAATACATCTACTTGTTACATTACTTGTTATTTTCTTTAGTATGTTAAACATGTTTTTGGAGATGTTTCTCTGTTATAGCCCTGGCTGTTCTGGAAACAGGCTGGCCTTGAATTCACAGAGCTCTGCCTACCTCTGCCTGTCCAGTGCTGAGATTAAAGGCCTGCACCACTAGGCCCATGTTAATATATTTTAATTGCTGATTTTTATAAATTTTCATGGATGGTGGTATTGTGAAACCATGGTAATCATTAGAATTAAGAGATCAACTTTAAAATGATAAGTATTTTATTCAGATAAATCAGGTTGCCTGATGAAGTCACTCAGAGCTCGGTAGATTAAGAGATAATTTCAGTTAAACACTGGTGAATGTGGTAAACTCAATTTTAAATTTTGTTCTTTTTAAGATGAAAAACAAATAGTTGATTCTCCAAAGTCTAAGAGTTCAGTAGAAAAGAAGTCACTTTAAGATGTACACACTTATTATCAGAATTTCATCTTTTATGACAGTATATCAAATCCAGTGAAGCACATTTATAATAAGTAGTCAGTTTACTTCATGGGCCTTGTGCTCACTGGGGAAGGCATAGGCTAAAATTCAGTTACTGATAAATGCTATTGAATTTCTTATGCTTCAAATTTCTAAAAGAATGTTGTGTGTACATTTTCTTACAGTTCATGGAGAAGTGGAAATGGAAACATTTTTAGATAAAGTAGCAACTTTTACAGGTAAGTGAAATATTCTTTAATTGTCTTCACAGACTGAGATGGGCAATCAGAAATAGTTGACTATGGCGGCTGCAAAAAGGCTAGGTGAGCAGACAAAGGGCTTTCTATGTCACCTCCTCATCCATGGTTTGCTTATTCGCTGAAAGTGTTGTTGTTCTTTAGAGCTCAGAAAGCTCAGAAAACAGCTTTCCTTGTTTCTCATCTTTTGAGGATTTCTGTGGCGAGATGTTCCCACAGTACTCTCTACTCCACTATTTTAATAGATTTTTTTCAACGGAAATCTCTGTATTTACACTGTTAAATGATGCTTTCTCAACCCATACAAATATACACGTTCTGACTTTCCACCTTTGTGTTATAAAACACTTGACAAGAGCTTAGATCTTTAACAATTCAGATAAAATTTTATGTTAGTATGACTGTGTGAGTAAAAAAGTACCAAAGATTATTTATTTAAAGAATAATAACTAGGAAAATGAACATTGTACAGGATCAATTATTATTATCATTATAATGTGAAAATTACGTTATTTGGATCATAAATAAAATAAATGATGATGAAACATTTTTCCTATCTATGATTTAATACATTGACTAATTATGAAAACAAATTTGTTGCAGTATTTTAATGAGGGATTTCTGCCCTACTTTCCTGCTTAGTTCCTGAATAAACACAGAGATATCAGAATTTATTAACAAGCTACAACCTAAACTAGGCATATTCTGAGTCTACTATAACCCAGCTTGGCTATTAATAACCAGATAAATGTCCCATTACTTGCCAACTGAGCCTCAGGGCAAGCTTCTCTTGGCCACTTGCTCACGATCCCTCCTGCCTCATGGCGACCTTCTTCTCTCTCCTCTCTCCTTGTGGTCTCTTCCTGAGATCCCCTACTTGATCTTAAGTCCTGCCTTCCTCTTTCTCCTGCTCTAGCCTTTTATCGTCCAATGAGGGATTACTGGGGAGCATTCTTTACGGCACATTGGTCAACATACAATGCCCATGTCCAGACTGCAACCTCATCTTGGGGCACAGAACTCAGCATGTGAATACACAACACACAAGACCAACCTTAACACAAATTGCTTTTCTTTGAAGAAGAGTGGAACCAAGGAGTAAAAGTTCTTTGTGGCTTTTTGTTTTTGTTTTTGTTTTTTGTTTTCTAAGATAGGGTTTCATGTAGCCAAGGCTATACTCAGACTCTCCATGTTGCTGAGGCAAGCCTTGAACTCTTGATCCTCTTCCCTGTACCTTCTAAGTACTGGGATAACAGGTATGCACCATCACAGCTGGAGACTCCAGGTTTATAAATGTTAAGGCGTTATATTTTATTTGTTGTTCCCTGTAATTCTGTGTGGATAAATGTGTGGCTTCGGGCTTTTACATTTTGGCCTAAGGGATGATACATTATCCAGGAAGTGAATTTTTCACTATTTTGTGAAATGTCTATTCTCTAATATTAGATTTCATGTTTTCAAAGGAAAAAAGATTCATAGAAGTGCCATGAAGGAAGTTCTGGAAGACATAGGGATAGAGATCACGGATGAAGGGATCAGAGAACTAAAGGAAGTGCTACCCTTTGATGGTAAGCTTTGAAAATAGTGACTGCTAAGACCACCAGAAGGTTTCTCTTCAGAGCCTATGTGAATAGTTTACATTTTTGCTTATTCCTTCTGAAAACTAGAAATAGTTAGATAACTAAGGACACCTGTTGTTTAGATTTACCTGTCATCTACCAAACCCTTCAGCCATAAGCTTTGTCACTGGAACATGGGAAAAGGTCCCCTTTTAGACTGTGGCAGCAACTTAATCCTAAGAAGAAAACAGAGGAAACTGTGAATAAGAGAAAGAAGAGAGGGCAGGAGAGTGGGAGGGGGGAAGGGAGGAAGGTTAGGAGGGGGAAGGGAGAAAGGTTAGGAGGGGGGAAGGGAGGAAGGCTAGGAGGGGGAAAGGGGGGAAGGTTAGGAGGGGGGAAGGGGGGAAGGTTGGGGGGGGGAAGGGAGGAAGGTTAGGAGGGGGCAAGGGAGGAAGGTTAGGAGGGGGAAGGGAGGAAGGTTAGGAGGGAGGAAGGACAGGGGAAGGAAAGTGAAGAATGGGAGGAAGATTGCTTGAACAGCATGTGCTTCTCTTGGGTACTAATCCCTTAATTACCTAAACTGTATGTGCACATATATATGTATGTGTGTATATGTATGTGGGTATATGTATATGTGTATATGTATGTGTGTATATATATGTATGTGTATATGTATGTGTGTATATGTATGTGTGTGTATATATGTATGTGTATATGTATGTGTGTATATGTATATGTGTATATGTATGTGTGTATATATGTATGTGTATATGTATGTGTGTATATGTATATGTGTATATGTATGTGTATATGTATGTGTGTATATATATGTATGTGTATATGTATGTGTGTATATGTATATGTGTATATGTATGTGTATATGTATGTGTGTGTATATATGTATGTGTATATGTATGTGTGTATATGTATATGTGTATATGTATGTGTATATGTGTGTGTGTCACATTGAGACAGTGTTCTTTCCTATTACTCCATTTTACTAATAATGAGTTTGAACACGCACAGAATCATATATAGATGTCTAACTGAAGTAATGAAAGAGTTGAGCTCACATCTCCCTTCTGACATGGTTTGCTCCCTTTTTTTTATAGCTTCGGACCGTGTATTTCAGAACAGAATGTTGGATGTTGTGGTATCCATGAATGGTAAGTGAAGAGCATGAAGAGAAAAGCAGAAACATTTGAAACCTTTAAGGTTAACTTTAGTTGTTTAGAATGTCAGTCTTGTCTATATCCCTTTGTGTAGATTATCCAGTTATTTTCATCATAATTTTTATGATTAATACTGTCAAAATCACAGCTTTGTACAAAGACACCACCACACCACCACCAAAAACAACACCACCAACACACACACACACACACACACACACACACACACACACACACAATGTTTCTGAGCTAAGTGTAGCCATATCTATTAGCACTTAGTGGACTGAGGTAGTGAGTCACGAGTTCACAGTCAGTCAAAACTATACAGGAAAACCCTACCTCCAACACTATAAACACACAACAACATCTTAGTCTGGTCTACACAGCTTGCTCCAGACTGGCCAGGGCTATACAGTAAGACCTTACTAAAACACAGAACAACAGCCTAGGACATCTACGCAGCAACCGTCTGTACAGCCTCCAACTGATGTCACTCTTAATGATCTCTGCAACCAAAGTGGTCTGGTTGAGTTCTTCTCATTACCTCACCCTTCTAGCACACATTTATTCTATACTATGAAAGCTGGCCATGGTGACCTGTAACCCAGCACAGCAAGGGGAAGATCCCCAGATCTCATCTCATGAATTGCTTATAGGGAAGACAGCTGACTCACAATAAGATTTAAGGGAAGATGCTCCATTTCTGACTTCTTTCTCTCCTTTGTCTCTCTCTCATCTCTATTATATCTGTGCCTGTTTCTGCAATTTCTGCTTCTCTGTCTCTTTCTGTCTCTCTTTATCTCTGTGTCTGTCTCTCTGTGCCTGTCTCTCTGTCTGTGTCTGTCTCTGTATCTGTGTCTCTGTGTCTCTCTCTGTCTCTGTGTTTCTCTCTGTCTCTGTGTCTCTCTCTGTCTCTGTGTCTCTGTCTCTGTGTCTCTGTCTCTGTATCTTTGTCTCTCTCTCTGTCTCTCTGTCTCTGTCTCTGTCTCTGTCTCTGTGTGTGTGTCTCTCTCTCTCTCTCTCTCTCTGTGTGTGTGTGTGTGTGTGTGTGTGTGTGTGTGTGTGTGTGTGTGTGTGT
>JADRCD010188377.1:0-46434 GCA_019843815.1 Montemys delectorum
CTGCCACTGGCTTCTTCCACAATAAAGTCTGAATTAGTGCACAGATCCTATTTTTGATACTTTTACCTAGCTTTATAATTAGTGAATCTCCCTCCACCCCTACTCCTGCTATTTGATTATAGGCCAAGACTGTTGTCCTCACCGTGTTTTCTCCTGAGAACACAGGTTCACTAGTGCAGAATAGCAGGGAGGGTAAAGGAGTAGTGATGGTGAGTTCTGAGCCACTGAATAGGGAGAAAGGGTACTCTGCATCAAAGGAGGAGAGCAGAGCAGCTCAGCATGGTGGCTTCCTAGCTACCTTGCCGCCCACACTCTGCTGGGGCACTGGCGGCTTTCTGGAGTGCCTTAGCAAATAGACCATGGAGGGGCCTTCTAACTATGGGCAGAGCCTTGTTGGTGAGTCTCTCTTCTGTGAGGACTTCCCCAGGATAGGAAAGAAGGTTGACTTTCTGAAAACATTGCCTCTAAAGCAGTCAAGTGGATAGGATAATCTTCATTTGCAATGTAAAAGCAGTAGCCTCCTGAGCTGGATCCAGCTCCATGGCTGGTTCCCTCCTCCACGGTGACGCTTTGAAACCACAGAACTCTTGAGTGTGGTCAAGGCTTCAAACCTGGTAGTTCTGTTCTCGTGACCTAAGGAAGTGAAGAAATCCTTAACATATGTGTCCAGCAGAAGGGTAAATCCCTAGGGAGGACTGCATTATAAGTCTTTGTATTTTAAGTCATACAAGTATGTTGTAAGGTCCACTCTAGGGACAGCTCTTGCAGTATGACAGCTTGAGTATAGGAGTCCACACCTTTAAAAGTTCCTGTGTGGGATGAGGTACTTTAGTGGCACCCCTCCTCTCAGTGATGTGCTATCTTGAGCTGTCCATTTCCATCCTGATGCATTTCAAGCTCTTCCTCTTCCTGTTCTCAGCAGCAGGGTGGTGTCACTGCTGTCCAGCTGCAGACTGAGGCCCAGGTGGCATCCGCCTCAGGCCAGCAAGTCCAGACCCTCCAGGTAGTGGTGCCCTCTCTGATTCCTTGTGAGCACTGCATGAACGCTGCCTGTCTGCTGCTGTTTGTGTTTAGATCTCAAATTGAATGGCCAAGTTGCATGCCTTTTGTGCTGCTAACCTGTCTGTGAGACCAGTATGCCAGTGCCCATGCCAAGACATGTAGTGACTGCTGTGTCTGTTTTCTCCAAAGTATGCACTAAGTGTGTTGCTTTAGAAAGACCAGGAAGCAACAGGAATAAATTCTACAGGTGGCTTCAGATCTTACTCAGTCCTCAGCTCCCTCAGAGTTTCATGAATTGTGTTACACTGGAGAAGGGAGTGCACACATGGGGAGACTAGGCTACACTGTTTTGTTTTTGCTAAAAGTGCAACTTGACTACTGAACAGTCATTACACTAAGCAAAGTTTATCTGAGAATTACATACCTCTTGTGTCTCATTACAAGCTCTGTACAGCTCTGAGTGGCAGTATAGCACATGGTTATACTGTGTCTTGTCCAGCAGTTGGGATACAAAGGCAGGAAGAATGAGGCTTTGGGACAAAACAAAAAGTTACTACTGGTTACGTTGATATGCTTTTTAAAAAAAAAAACACACTTGAGTTAGCTAGTGCTGTTCTTCAGTATTATGTATGCTTGTTAAATATCCTAAGTTTCTGTGAAAAAAGAGTAACAGCATTGGTCTTTTCTGGCTCCATTAAGGACTAAAGGTTTTGAGAAATTGGCAAGACTCAGATACCTGCTCCCCCCCCCCCCCCCCCCCGCACAATCTTCCTCTGTTGAATTGGACTGACTGAGTAGGGACGCCAGAGGCACCTGGCATCTCAGTTTATTGAGAATGTTGCTGAGACCCTCCTGCAGGCAGCCACCCTCTCCTGTAAGTCAGCGGGTCTCAGCCTTCCTGATATTGCAGCCCTTTAATACAGTTCCTCATGTGTGATCCCAACCATAACATTATTTCCATTGCTGCTTCATCAATGTAAGTTTGCTACTGTTAGGAATTATAATGTAAAATATCCGTGTTCTCCAATGGTCTTAGGCAACCCCTGTGAGAGGATCCTTCGGCCCCCAAAGGGTTGCGACCCACCAGTTGAGAACCATTGCTGTAAGCACGTGACCTTCTCAGCCTGTCCCAACTCTGCCACTTCGTAGTGTTTGGTGATGACACACAACCAGTTCTACACATATATTAAAATAAAAGAAGTTGGTTCTTCTTCCTGCACAGTTTGAGTATCGGGGAGAGCAGCTCTCTGTTCCTGCTTGCTTCATCTTTTAATACATGAAATGGTGTCTGGGATTGTCATTAACCACGGTGTGAGTTGGGAATGTACCATGCTCTTTAACTGTGTGGCTTGTTGTCTCATGCATGAATCCTTGTGATCATTTGTTGTAGACACATGAGCTTCTCAGTCTCAAATCCTTTATCGCATGTGTATGTGTGTGTGTGTGTGTGTGTGTGTGTGTATCATATATATATATCATGTTAGTGTGGGAGGGGCTAGGGGGTGGGCAGAGGTGATGGATAACCAGAAAAGTAAGTGGTTTTAAATTTGTGTCAACTTTGGGGACTGAGGCAATGACTCGTGTACCCTATTTGCTATGCATGTGTGAAGACCTAAGTTTGGGTCCATAGAAGTCATTTAAAAATATCTAGGTTTGTCCTGTAACCCCAGCACTAGGAGTCAGAAACAGGAAGAACCTGTGGCTGGCTGGCTGTCCCTGTGGCAGGGAACTCCAGGAGACTATCTCAAAACAAGGTAGCAAGCAGTAGAAGATGACATCCAATGTCATCTTCTGGCTTCCACTTTGACACCAAGAACTACACAGCCTTCCAGTGCAGTATAACACAGCTGTGTCAGCTTACTTAGATCTAGATTGCACTGAAGAGAAATGGAAGCAATGGGGACTTCATGAGCATCATCTTGTTAGGAGAATTCAAGGAGTTCTTTCTCTTACTCTACAGTAAGGCTCCTGATAACATTTCCTAACATAGCACAAAAAAGCATTGGTGTAGCAGAGAGAATGTATGGAGACTTGAGAGGAGAGAATGTGAATAATAAATAGGCCATGAAGTCTTCAGAGTCCTGAGTTTCTCAAGGGACAGCCCTGAGGTTGGGCTCACGGTTCTGATGGAGAGTAGTGAAGAGCTCGCCACCTTACACATCTAGGACACAGTAACTGCACCAGTGGTTAATGCTGTTGGAATTGACTTCTGCGGGGACTAAGGACGAGTGTGCCAGTCTGTTCTGTTCCTTCACGCGGAGACACACTCTACAAGGGAATTTGGGATTTGTCCTGTTACTCCTCAGTCCAAAGCAGCTTGTGTCTGGGCCTCTGAAAGGCATTCTTGAGTTTTCACGCTGGGGTTCAAGGTGTGACTGAACATTGGCAGCAGCTTCCTTTCTAGAGTGTCTGTTGATGCAGAAGACTGAAATTGGACGTTCTGTTTACACACGGTAGCTGTCTGATTTCAGGGTTTCATTGCTTCTCTTAATTAAAACAACTATGCAAATATTTATGATGCAGTTTGAAGAACTCTACCTTGATGATCACAGACTGGCTGGAAAATGTTTCTGACCAGTCTTGGCTTTGTTTGCTTTGAAACGGGGTCTCATCGGGCTTACCTGGAACTAGCTGAAGCCCGTTGCTTCTATAGCCTTTACCAGGATCGATCTGGTCCTGAGTGTCCGCCTGCGCAGGCCAGTCCTGGCTACTTGACTGCTTTCTTGGATTCGGCCTGTGTTTGGTGATGAATGCCTTACATTGGGGTTTTCCAGGCTCTAGATAGGTTCCATTATATTTGACCTTTGAAAATCCAGCTTGGCACTTAATCATAAATAAACAGAAGTGTCCGAAGAACACAAGAGTTACTTTTTTGGGAGCTGTAGAGATGGCTCAGTGGTTGAGGGCACATATTAGTGCTGTAGAGGGTCTGATTTCAGTCAGCACCATGTCACACAGCCCTTAATCACCTGGAAGGCAAGCTCCAGGGGGATCTGACATCCTACTCTCTGTAGCATATGCACATAATCTCCACAGAGACAGACAGAGAGAGAGAATGTGAATATTCAAGTTTAAAAACACTGTCTCGGGCCAGGATTTAATCTCTACACTTGGGATGCAGAAGCAGGATATCGCAGTTCAAGGCCAGCTAGCACTGCATAGAAACCCTGCTGGGGAGGTGGATGATGACTGACTTTCCTAAATCTGCCTTGCCTCCCTTCTTCCAGGCAGCAGGATAGTTGCCGTGATTGATTGTCTTGGTGAAGGTGCTTGTGATGTACACTATTTCATTGTTGTTATTTGATTTTTTTCTAGGTCCAGGGGCAGCCGTTAATGGTGCAAGTCAGTGGAGGCCAGCTTATTACATCAACTGGGCAACCCATCATGGTCCAGGCTGTGCCTGGTGGACAAGGCCAAACCATCATGCAAGTTCCTGTGTCTGGAACGCAGGGTTTACAGCAAGTGAGTGGTGTTTTTAAAATATTTAGGTTGTACATGAGAGGGGAAGTCTGCTGTGGGTGAGTGTATGTGTTTATGTGTACAGGTTTTTACATACATGCAGAGGCCAGGTGTCTTTACCTTAGTTTTTGAGACAAGGTCTTTTACTAACTGTGTAGTCTGGGAGTCCACTGGTGTCTGCCCACACACGCCCATCCTCTGCACCAGGGCTGCAGATGTAAACCGTCCTGCCGTGTGCTCCTGTGGATGCCAAGGTTCCAGTCAGACCCTGTGCTATGCACCACATGCCTTACCTCTGGCATGGTTCTCTTTGAAATCTTGTAACTTGACAAAACAAAAAAGCCTAACACTTTGCTCAAGGAACAAAGTCCTATTTTCTTGAGTACTGATAGAAACCTTAAGAGATCTGACGAAAAAGCACTTAGGAAAGCCCCACAACTCCGAATTTCTAGTACTTTATACTCTAGCGTATCCCCAACCCAAGCCAGGGTACCCAGCTTGGCCTGGGCTTCCTTCCTGGCCAGGTTTCCTTCTCTTTCTCTCCCACTAGCAGTCAGTCAGCTGGAGAGTGGTGGGGACTTGAGGCTCTAGACACGTCCTTCACAGACTCACCTTTCCAAGAGTGGCCTTCCAGGCTGCTAGATCTGGGAATACTCCAGAGGGTCAAAGGAACTGTGACAGATGCTTACAAAGCCAGTGAGAAGGAAGGAAGGTGGGGTCTAGGGGTAGGGGCGAGAGAGGTGGGGCTAGACTTCCTTTAAGTAGCTGGGTCTCTTTGTAGTGTGAGGTTTGGCACTAAAGCCTGCAGGGTAAGGGTAGGAAGAGCTAGTGAACACTAACAGCAGTGCTGAGCGACAGTGAGGGAGTTGGAACCTTGCCTGTCTCACTGCTCTGGAACACCAGATTCTAGAGGCTGTTGGCTTACGGCAAGAAGTAGCTTGTATTGCTTACTTGTCTGCTGACTCGAAGTTTAAGGGTGCTGGTGCAGCATGGTGGGGAAGAGGCAGCAGCAGGAGGCAGAGTGACGGACACTGCTGTTCTGCCCACTGCCTCCTTTCTGAGTTCAGGACCTCAATTCTTAGTTCAGGATGCCACCTTTGTTAATCTAATCTAGAAACAAGACACGTCTAGTGTTTGTTTTCATGGTGATTTTATATCCAGTCAAATGGATGGTTGTACATTTCAATTTCTGTGGATCCGAAGTCTTGACTGCTGATTTCTTGTCTATCAAGGACCTAATCAGAGCGTTGCCTTTGCTACTATCAGCTTAACATTTAACTTGGAAAGAATATATTTTAAAAGTTATTTTATTCATTGATACAGCACTTCAGAGTATGTGTAAGTAAATATACTTTAAAAAATAACCATGCCACCAATGATTACTTTTTAAAGGGACACTTTTATGTCCTTAAGACTGGCCTTGAATCCCTGATAATCCTGCCTCTTCCTCTCAAGTTTTAGAATTACAGGTAGCATATTCCTCTGGGTATTTCCTACTCTCTAGTGGAATTTGTTCAGTTAATTTTCAGAAACCAAAGAGTGAGGCTGAAGAGATGGCTTATCAGTTGATAACTAGTTGTTCTACTAGAGAACCCAGATTTGATTCCCAGTACCATCTGGTGGTCACAGCCATCTGTAACTCTAACTCTAGTTCCAGGGGATCCAACTCCATCTTCTGGAGATAGATAGGTAGGTAGGTGGGTGGATGGGTGGGTGGGTAGGTAGAGAGAGGAGGGGGGGAGGGAGGGGTGGGCAAAATACCCATACACCTAAAATAAAAAGCAAAAACAAATAAGGAACCAAAGGAATGGTGTTAATGTGGTGCCAAGCTGTTTGTATATTCTCTGCCACAGATACAGTTGGTGCCTCCTGGACAGATCCAGATCCAGGGTGGGCAGGCTGTGCAGGTACAAGGTCAGCAGGGTCAAACCCAGCAGATCATCATTCAGCAGCCACAGACTGCAGTCACCGCTGGTCAGACTCAGGTGAGTCCACCACACTCTAACATCAACACAGCTGATGTGGAACGGTCAAACAGTAAGCCACCCAGTTCACATAGAATGTGAATGTGAAGAACATCATCAAAATGGGGTCTCCATGGGTGTCTGACATCTGCTAAGTATGTCATTGTTTTCTACAGACACAACAACAGATTGCTGTCCAGGGACAACAAGTGGCCCAGACTGCTGAAGGACAGACTATTGTCTACCAGCCAGTTAATGCAGATGGTACAATTCTCCAGCAAGGTAAGCTACCACTATTGCAGTGGCACTTTTCAGGGCATTAGTTTTAGCCTTTGAATACCTGAGAGTGCTTCAGAATCATTATGAAGTCCATGTCATGTTTACACAACAACAGGATTTCCACCACATCTACAGTGATTGTCAGTTGCCGCATACGAGCAGCCTGATGCTGCTTAGTCACTAGAGTTCCGTGCGATTCACTTTGGGCTTCTACATCTATTCACATAGGTTTTACTTAGAGTCTCAAAGCCTCAGTCTAGCTAAAAAGATGTAAACCCCGTACAGAATGCAGAGGGTTAGAGAAGTAACCCTAGGAAGAGATGTGTAAAGACAGGATCTCCTATAAGAAATCTAGACTTGGCTTCAGGAAAAACATGCTCAAAATAGACTTAAATGCTTTGGAAGCTAAGTCTAGAAAGGATATCTTAGCCAGGTTCTGTGGTGGTGGGTGGAAGTATAATTCATTTGGAATTGGACCCTAGACTGTTACACTCTGAAAAATGAACTTACACAGACTACTTAGTAGAACCTAGTGAAGCAGTAGGAGGTGCTTGCTTTCTTCCGTGGTGTTTGCCAGTTTATCCAGGAGAGGGTATACAGGAACTAGGTGGAAGGGACTAACTGTTTCCCCTTCTTTCTGTTCCGTGTACCTGTTTTGTTTTGTTTTTGTTTTATGTTTTGTTTTCTTAAAGTTACAGTCCCTGTTTCAGGCATGATCACTATCCCAGCAGCCAGTTTGGCAGGGGCACAGATCGTTCAGACAGGAGCCAACACCAACACAACCAGCAGTGGACAAGGGACTGTCACTGTGACACTGCCAGTGGCCGGAAATGTGGTCAACTCAGGAGGAATGGTCATGGTAAGGAAAGTGTTCCCTGGCACTGGGGCTTTTGGAAGGGTTCTCTCGTCTTTGAGCTGCAAGTTGGTGTCTCTTCTGAAGTTGCTTATGATGTTAACTTTTGGATTTGAAGCCAGCTCCATCCTTAAGGCACTAGCAGTGGTCTACGTCCACAGGAAGCCTTGTTCATTATGATGCCTACCAGTTAGCAAACTAGTCTAGTGCTGGAGATATAGCAGTGTGGGTGTGAATGGGCAATTTTACTTAGAATGTTCATGCCAGTAATAAGGTCTGGTCTCCTATTCATGCAGATGGTACCAGGAGCTGGCTCTGTGCCTGCTATCCAAAGAATCCCTTTACCTGGAGCAGAGATGCTGGAAGAAGAGCCCCTGTATGTGAATGCCAAACAGTATCACCGCATCCTTAAGAGGAGACAAGCGCGGGCTAAGCTAGAGGCAGAAGGGAAAATTCCAAAGGAAAGAAGGGTATGCATCCTGGGGAGTGCTGAGCAGGAAGCAGCACAGTTCTGCACCAAGCATATGTGTGTGTCCTTGTCCCTTCCAAACACTGGGATGCCGGAAGCTTTACTGTAAGACTGGTGACAAAGTGTCTTGAAAGCAAGTCCAGAGTAAACGTAGAAAAGTAAAGAATTCAGAGGAAATGTGTCCTTGGGACTTGCTCTTGTCTAAGGCTACAGTGCGCATGCGTTGGTTGTAGTTTGAAATGGCAGTTGGGCTCGAGCCAAGGAGCCGAGGGAATAAGAAAGCAGCCTTCTCATTTTAAAGGAGTCCGTGTGTCACGTTAGCCAGCATCCAGTGACCCAGGCTAACCTAGAGATAGCAGAAAAGTGGGGTCTCCTCTTGAACTGCCATTTGCTCATCCAAACCTCAGTCAGTTCCTAAAGCAGAGGAAGGGTTGGGGTTAGGAGGACGCTAGTGAGCATTCCCTCCAGCTCAGTCAGCATCACATTCTAGCAGGTTAGATGCCAGGGCGGCTGACTTTCTCCATCATTCACTTTTCCTTGTTCCCTCGACTCTGATTGCACTGCCTGAACTTTAGTGGTAGAATCTGTGCTAGGTGTGCTACATCTCACTAACAGTGGAGGATCTTATTTCTCTTCTCTAGAAATACCTCCATGAGTCTCGGCATCGGCACGCCATGGCACGGAAGCGAGGGGAAGGGGGGCGCTTCTTCTCTCCAAAAGAAAAGGACAGTCCTCATATGCAGGTAAGGACATTGCATGCTTCCTTTTCTCTGTTTCCAGCTCCTCGTCCTCTGTTTCAGGATCAACACACTGCACCTCATGTGGTGTCTGCGGCTTAGCGTCCTTTCTCTTTAGAAGCACTGAAAGCTTCAACCCACAGCCTTCTTTACTCTTGGTTTTTCAGTTCTTTGTTTTTTACGGAAAAGGTTTACTTTTAGCATGCTATTAGAGTCGGTAGCATTTAATATTGTGTGGCAATTCTTGTGTCACGAGTTCTAGTAAGCTTTTATTTGTTGTTGTTCAACTGACTGGCGACTCCAGGTCCATAGAATAGGAGTGCATCCCCAGTTTTTACAGTTGAATAGGAGTCGCTGAGGCCTTGAGTAACTTGCCTAAGGTTCATCCTTGCAGCACAGCTCAGCCAGCACTGGAAGTGCAGTCCACTCATCCCAGTTACTCTGGAAGCTGAGGCAAGAAGATGACAAGGTGAGGCCATGCCTGGGCTAGAGATGAATTCAAGATCAGCTCATTTAGCAAACCTCGTTCTCATAAAGGACTAGTGGTGTAGCTAGCTCAGTAGTGTGGAATATTTGACTGGCATGTGAGGCCTTGGGTTCAAATCCTGCTTCTCCCACAAACAGACTGTCTTAGTCAGGGTTTCTATTCCTACACAAACATCATGACCAAGAAGCAAGCTGGGGAGGAAAGGATTTATTCAGCTTACTTCCACATGGCTGTTGATCACCAGAGGAAGTCAGGACTGGAACTCAAGCAGGTCAGGAAGCAGGAGCTGATGCAGAGGCCATAGAGGGATGCTACTTACTGACTTGCTTCTCCTGGCTTGCTCAGCCTGCTCTCTTATTAACCCAAGACTTCCAGCCCAGGGATGGCACCACCCACAAGGGGCCCTACCCCCTTGATCACTAATTGAGAAAATGCCCCACAGCTGGATCTCATGGAGGCACTTCCCCAACTGAAACTCCCTTCTCTGTGATAACCCCAGCCTGTGTCAAGTTGACACACAAAACCAGCCAGTACAAGACCCATCAACTGAATTCAAACTCAGGTAGTAGAATCTCACTAATTATCTCTCGCATGTTTCTGAATCTGTATGTCCAAAATGGAGTGCTCATTCATTATTCTATTACCTAAACAAGTGGCTTGTCACCACCCAGTTATTTCAGTTTAGATGGTGCAGATTCTCAAGTTTTTTTGGTTCTGTCTCTGAAACAAAATTTGAATCTCTTTATTGTACCCTCCTGACTGATGCCAGCCTGGCCTAATCCTTTTTCTTGGTTTAGATTAATACATCCATTGTCATGCGCTCTTGCCCTCCCTTCACATTTTCCACATCTCAGGGTAGTGTTCGTCAGACATCACATTACACCTTATCCGGCTTTTGCTTTCTCACCCCTTGGATACGTCTCAACTATGGCCAGTAAGCAGATGCCTGTGTCTAGATTCATTTGCTCTTATTTGCTCATCATTTACCCATTTATCTGTTTCTCCTCCTTTGTCTTTACAGTTTCTAGTCTGTAATGTTCTTTTCTCCATCATTTCCATAACTATCTTCTCTCTGTGTAGCCAAAGCTCAAATTCGCAGTACTCCTGCCCCAGTTTCCCAAGCGCTGGGGTTCCAGGGCCGTGCCAGCACAGGCTTTTTTGTCTTCCTTACTTTTAGGCCTTGCTTAGATCTGAGAGACTTTTAGCCTGCTCTCGTCTCCAGTGGAGCTCTTGTATTTTCCCATAATTTCATCCTTTGTTTATAAGAACCAACAAGATTTTCTCCATTTGGTCCGCATTGCTTCCTTTACTGGAGAGTAAGCTACATTAAAATACAAGGTTTTGTTGTATTGTGGTTTGGGGGTTCGCTTAGAATCCAATTCTGAGCAAATGCTCAAAAATGTTGGTTGAGTTCATGGATTCTTTTGCTGGCTCACTTCACTATGAGCAGCATGGAATTCCTCACTCACAGCTCACTTCAGCTGGCGACGGGCAGTTCTGTATCAGATTGTGAATGCTTTTATTGTCTACCCACAGCAGTCTACAGGTTCCTCCTCCTCAGTGAACCACACTGCAAACATCTTGGCAGCCCTCTGTTCTTAGTGTTATCTGCGTATGTCTGTGATTAGGAACTGCCAGCTGTAAACTGGCTGTAAAAGGCTCTCCCTTTCTCCATTCACCTGGGAAGTCCCCCGCCTCTTCACCTGCATCTTCATCTGTAGAGAATACTATTGGGATCCCATTTTTGAGATTATCATATATAAAAACAATGACACAAAACTACAGCATATCTATCATTGTGCTTGCTCTGGAGCTTTGTCCTAGCCACCCAAGTACCTAAGTCGTGAGAGCCAGGGAATCGTGTTGCTGGTGTAAAGGGCTGTTGTGTTGTCGTTCTCTGTAGGACCCAAACCAAGCTGACGAAGAAGCCATGACACAGATCATCCGAGTTTCCTAACCACAGGAGGGTGGCAGAGCCGATCACTCACAGTCCTCTCCACTGTTCTGGAAGTGGACTGGCTTCCAGTGGGGCACTGACAGTGTCACTCTGCCCTTTCTTAGGACAGAAACTACTTAGCTCAGTATTACAGCTGCAGTGATGGCTGAGGAACTGAAGTGGCAAGCTTTTGTCTCACCCTTTCATTGAGGACCTGCTTCAGACTGTTGGACACTGACCTTTTGCAAATTTGAATGATAAAAAGAGGTATTTGCCAGCCCAGCATTACAAACACAGCACTTATGTTGAGTGGTAAAGCCAGCCAGTCAGCCATTGCAGTAGGGGAGAGCAGCCTTCTCACCCTGGTCCTCAGTCAAGGCAGCCACAGCCCCTGCCTCCCTGTGGCGTCTCAACAGCACCCATCCCCTGGTGGGATGTCGGGCTGCCTGATGCGTAGACAGTTTGCACTCAGGTGGCTCCCAAGCAAAGAAACTTCCTGTTGGGACTTGGAGCAACAAACTGAGCTGCAGTCTCCTGACCCATGCTGATAAGACTCTGTCTGCCCACATGCTAGGTTGGTATTTTTTTACTTCAGCCAAGAAAGTACAAAAAGGATATTTTGGACTCAGGATAAAAGGATAGATGGATCTAAAAGGTACATTTCTAGCTTTGACTGTTGTCTGCTCATTTCTGTTAACGGCCATCTGATCTGAGTCATAGTTCATACTGTGGCCACTTACTTTAGTGACAGTTTAGAGGGTAAAGAACAAAACTTCACAACATCTGTGCTGGAGTGTTGAGGATGTTCATCATTGTTCTTCAGCAGAGGCAAACCTAGGACATTTAATCATGGGCTTTATGACAGCAAGAAGCAAATGGAAGGATCTGTGCATTTCAATCTAGAGAGCAAGGGTCCTGCTGGCCCGAGTGTACTGGAGAGTGTGATTGTCCAGTGGGTGGATACCAGGCATGGCTCTTAGGCTGAAGACCCAAGCCACGCTCACACTGACACCTTCTGACGTGCACTAACAGAATCCTTATACTGCCTGAAGAAGCACTGTTGAGCCAGCTGTCCTGGATGCAGACTGGAGCACTGCTGGAGCGCAGAGGAGAGGAGAGCCGTGTGCTACGCCCCTGCTTGGGTGCTGACCTGGAGGGTGAATGTTCTTCCTGTGGCAGCTGATTCTTTGGTGCCAGTTTCCACTTGTTTTCTCCTTTCTCTGTAGGCCTTGCAGCAAAGTTTGCTTGCTGCATCAGTGCTGTAGGGACCAACTGCAGCCTGCAAGGATTCCTGCAGGGTCAGGAATTGGGCCTAAGAAATGTTTTCTGGACAAGCACTCTACCACTGAGCCACACACACACACACACACATGCCCCGGCCCCAGCCCCAGCCCCGGCCCCAGCCCCGTAGATGCTGAGGCCTGGAAGAAAAGACCAACGTTGATACAACAGAAGAGTTGGCTGCCTTCTCTGCAGTCAAAGTCAAACGCAGTCATTCCAAAGACTAATACCCGTCGACTCTAGAGACTGGCTCTTTGACTTTGTTCTGTGTTAAAGATAGGAAAGACTAACCTTCTAAAGAAATATCACGGGAGAGCAGTTTAATTGGAGAAGCATGAAGTAAGCCATCCCTTCCTACCCCAGGAATCTTGCCATTTCTCCTGCCTTCCAGAGGTCAGAGGGGGCTGATCCTTTTTTAGTAAACTCACTACAAACTTGTAGCTCTTCACATGAGCTTCCAGATGTTACTGAAAGCCGTGAGGATCTCCCCTGTGAGATGGGGAGGGTTCAGGGATTCCTCAGACTTCACTGTAGTGCTCCAGCCAGCCATCGTAGAACGCTATTTATTTGTGTCTGTAAGTTTGTACATAACCCTAACCTCATATTGTTACTGCGTTTCATTTTGAGGGAGGCAAGTTTGAGTTTTCTTTTCTTTGATGCAGATGCTTGGGTTTCCACTGTGGCTGCATTGCAGTTGGCTCCCGGCCCTGTCTTGTGTGGTCATTCTAATTCTGACCTAGCATAAGAACAGCCCACAGAGGCCGGAGGGGCTCACTTGGATTTATTTTTGTTTGTTTGTTTGTTTGTTTGTTTAACTTAGTTCTTTTTACTTGTTCTTGTGATTGTAGTGATGGCTTCAAAGGTACAGAGTAAGTGGAGGAGTGGGCTGCTGGTCTACTGGGCACTCTACTTCCTGTTGCAGGATAACTGTAAATGTATATATTTTAACTGCACTGGTAATGGGGACATGCCAGTGTCTAGACCACTGCACCAACAGCCTCTCCTGGCTACAGGGTGCCCGATAATAATGTCTTGATTTTCCTTTGGGACTCAACTATGTAGGTCTTCCCCCTCCCTTCCCTCTCCCCACCCCACCCCCAGTAGGGGAGTACAGGTGATCACTGATGTCATTGCAATTGCTTTTCTTTTTTAATAAATTTATAAAAATACTAAAAAATGGCTTGACTTTTGGTGTGTGTTTATTTTAGTTTGGTGGGGGGTTTTTTTGTTTTTTGTTTTTGGCTTTTTGTTGTTGTTTAAGACCTGGTCTAGCTATGTAGCCTAAGCTGCCCTCCAACTCAGGATCTTCCCGCCTTGCCTGGTGTGCAACCCCACGCCCAAGCGTGGATGGCAGCTGAGGAATCTGCATGTCCTGTGCCTGGAAAATCATTCACAAGGTTAAAGTTGTGACTTAGACATAAACATGTGATGTCAGGGTTGGAAATGGACCTCAGAATAAGTACTACCCTGAGTAGAATTAGCCTTTTATTGTCTTCCATGTGGTAGACCTAAACAGTGAAGATATACTTCCAGTATTTTGAGTAAACCAAAATCCACAGAATGGAGTTGAAGGTCTCATTTCAGTTCTAGAACTCTAGAAACTACATACAGAAGGCTCGATGGAGCCCAGGCTTATGTTCAGTGATGAGGCTGTGAAGATAGAACAGTCCTGGGAGATTGCTGAGCAGCCAGCCTGGCTGGGGTGTGGTGGCTGGTGAGCCTTCCCAGGGTGTGGGAGAGCAAGTACTGTCCTTAGGCAGCAGAGCCGGACCTACTACTCACCTGGCCGAATTGAGAGCTGGCTAGCTTAGGGTTTTATTGCAACAGACATCATGACCAGGGCAACTCTTATAAGGACATTTAATTGGGGCTGGCTTACAGGTTCAGAGGTTTAGTTCATTCTCAAAGTGGGAGCTGAGAATTCCACATCTTGTTCAGAAGGCAAACAGGCGAAGACTGACTCCTCAGGCAGTAGGAGGGAGATCTTGCCCACCCCTGCAGTGAAAACTTCCTCCAAGGCCACACCTCCTAATCGTGCCACTTCCTCTGCCAGGCATATTCAAACCACCACACTGGCCTTGGTGGTCCCCACAGTGCTGGCGGGCTGACCAACTCAGCTACCAGCCAGGCCCAGATCCAGGGTATTGAGTTGGTCCACCCCAACATCTATGAGCTGCAAGAGCATGTGAAAGGGCCAGTCCTGCAGATCCTGAGCTGCAGGATCTCCATGACACAGGACAACAGGATTTCTGAGTGGAGTCCCAATTATTGATAGTGTAGCAGAAGTCAGAGGCCTCCAACCAATATTTACAAGGAAAGATGATTAAACAAAAGCATATACTAAGGTTTTTTTGTTTTGTTTCTTTTTTCTTTTTATTTTTTTTTCCCCTCTAAGAGGGGGTGAAATTACAAGAGTAGAGGGCAGATACCAAGAGGCAGGAAGATGAATGGGATCGAACGGAGTGCATGATATTGCAAGAGTCCATGATTTGATGAAGAATGATACCCTAGACTCAATAGTATAAACACAAAGTGTGTTTTATTCTGCAGAAGTCCAGCATGCTGGGGTCTCCCATTACCAGAATAGAGAGACAACCAAGTGAGCTCGCGGGCCTGATTTAAAGCACATTAGGGGATTCCAGGATAGGTGAGTTACATCTTGCTCCATCTCTAGGGACACTCCATTTCAGGATGTGAGGGCTGGAAACAGGTCTGGAAACTGCTGAGGAGGAAGCTGAGGAGATCTGGAAACTGCTGCTGCTCCACTGTCAGCTACCCAGGGAGGTCTTGGGAACTTAAACTTTATTTGATCTTTATTCAAAAAGGAAGTTTTATTCAAAATAGCTACAGTGATGTGAGAAAGGCAGTGGTTATTGAAGTCTTAACATCTTAAAATCATCTTAAATTAGAGAAAATCTCTCTCACTCTGAGCATATCACAGCCTCACAGTTCATAGCCAAGCATGTTATACCCAGAATGTTCTCCATGTACTTAGCTACATTTGCAGTTTCCCATCTCTGAGCCTGTTTTAACATGGGACAGGTTACATTGGCCAAACTATTGCCTAGGCAAGCCCTTCAGCTTGTGAAAAGGGTTTTCCCTTGGACCTGGTCTGGTATCTTTTTTCAAACATTTCTAGGGAGAAAAATCAGTAATCTGTTTTCTTGCGCCAACCTGTCAAACACCTCCAAAGAAATGAGAAGCCTAGCCAAATGGTCCTAGTTCTCCTTAGGGTGAAACTAGGACCCAGCCTGGAGCTCTGCCCATGTTGATCTAAGACTGCCCTTTCCTTTGCTGTCCAGTAACCTAACATCATTTACCAGAGAGGCAGACAGGTGTACATCTTCCATCTTGCTCTATCAACCACTAGAGATGTTAGGTCTGGTTCTTTGTCCAGGCCCCATGCTCCCAGAAAGAAGACTCAGATTCAAAATAGATTTACAGATACCTTGGCCACAGAGCTAGGTTCTTCTCTGACTAGATAAAACTTTAAATAATCCATTTATGTTAACCTACATTGTTCTATGTGGCTGGTTACCTGTGCCCAGGTATCACGTGTCCGACTTGTCACATCTTCCTGGGCAAATCTCCCAAGCCTTGCTCTATCCCAGAATTCTTTCTGCCTCCTGGATATCCCACCTTGTATCCTTTCCTATTGACCATAGGTGGGTTTTTTTTTTTTAATTGACAAGTGATACATCCATACAATACACAAAATATTCTCTCTACAAGCCACCTGAATGTGGCAAACAGCAATTCAAAGAGTGTACCTCTGGGTGTGTGCACATGTGTGTGCATGCTTGTGGAAGCCCAGCGTCAATGCCAGGTGTCTTCTATCAGTCTTCATTTTAGTTTTTGAGGCAGCTTCTCTCATTGAACCTGGCATTCATTGATTAGGCTAGAACTACATTAAATTGGGGCTGACTTAAAGGTTCAGAGGTTCAGTCCATTATCATCAAGTCAGGAACATGGCAGCATCCAGACAGGCATGGTTCTGGAGGAGCTGGGAGTTCTACATCTTCAACTGGAGGCTGCTAAGACTGATCTAGGCAGCTAGGACAAGGGTCTTAAAACCCATGCCCACAGTGGCACACCTACTCCAACAAGGCCACATCTTCTAATAGTGCCACTCCTTGGGTCAACCATATACAAACCATCACACACTTCCACTTTTACGTGGATGCTGGAGATCCAAACTCAGATCCAAACTCATGCTGTCCCAGGCACCTTACCCACTAAGCTATCACTCTAGCCTGAACGGTTTTTTTGTTTTGTTTTGTTTTGTTTTGTTTTTCTTTTTTCTTTTAAGACAGGGTTTCTCTGTATAGCCCTGGCTGTCCTAGAACTCACTCTGTAGACCAGGCTGGCCTGGAACTCAAATCCACCTGTCTCTGCCTCCCAAGTGCTGGGATTAAATTAAAGGTGTGCACCACCACCACCTGGCCCAAACGTTTTTAAAAATATAATTTCCCCCTTGAAAAAAAATATCAGTTCCTCATTGACAGGAATGGCTTAAAATGATACATGGGGTTCAAATCAGGAAGACTGGGAGACATCTCTGAGTTTGAAAGACTATAGATGGCCCCATGAGGAGTAGATTTGGAGCTCTTATGGGGAAGAAAAGGTGGGTATTAGCAGAGTAGGGTGTGACCATCCTGTGCTTCACAGCAGAAAGAAGCTGGGCACCGTGCCTCTGGGCACTCTTGCATGGAGGCCGCAGCAGATACAGTCACAAATGTATCTGGATGGCCACTACGATGCAGGAGTCAGGCTTGGATGAGCAATTCCTGGGCTTTTCTCAGAGACATCAAGTGCTAGGAAGAACAATGCCAAGTGCCTATTTTAGCATGTGTTTCCAATAAACTAGACCTAACTGGACACTATTTCTCATGTCTCTGCATAGGATTTCTTGTTCATAGCTCACAGACAGGTTTCCATGTGTGTGTGTGTGTGTCTCTGTGTGTGTGTGTGTGTGTGCTCAAAAGAGCATTTGGGGAGAGCCTTGACTATACGTGGTGGAAAGCCCCCGTTGGAAGGAAATTGTTTTAAAAACAAAAATCTCAGCCATTCAATTTTACCAATGAAGACTCAGGAGCCAGAAGGTGAGATGAAAACCTTCTAGCTCAGAGAGGCAGAGAGAGTGCCCTGCTGACCTTCCCAAGGAAGAGCCCTCTCCTTCTCCACAGTCTCAAATATCCTTCCATTTAAAGAGCTTCCTTTCTGCTTACCTTTGTTCACTTCCTGGTTGGCTGCTTGCTTGTTCCTCCTCTTGACCTAGGGTTGACTTTATTTAGCCCTTGGATTAAAGGTGTGTACTAGCTCTGGCCCAGAGTCTTTGTTTACAGTAAACAGAAAGCTCTAGGATCAAAGGCTGAGACACCACAATTAGGAACGGTTTCACGATCTCCCTGTTCACAATGAGATCCAATATCCTGAGACAGCAAGTGAGGAAAGCTGCTCAGTCTGACTAGTATTGCAAATAACCATGTTAAAAAACATATTTGTCTGTATAGCAAAGGAAACCATTACCAGAGTGAAGAAACAGCCTACAAGGTAAGGGGGGAAAAGCCTAACAAACAACAACAACAACAACAACAACAACAAAAAACAGCCTTGGTCTGGTATCTTAGGGGTTCTATTGCTGTGACAAAGCACCATGAGCAAACGTCAAGTTGGAGCATGTCTTAGGGCTTCTGTTGCTATGCAAAGACACCATGACCATGGCCACTCTTATAAAGGAAAACATTTAATTGGGGGTGGCTTACAGTTCAGAGGTTTAGTTCATTAGTATCATGGCAAGAAATGGCAGTGTGCAGGCAGAAACAGTGCTAGGAAAGGAGCCGAGAGAGTTCTACATTGTGATCTGTATGCACCAGGGAGAGAACTGGCTTCAACTTCTGAGACCTCAAAACCCGCCCCCACAGTGACACACGTCCTCCAGCAAAGCCACACTTACTAATAGTGCCATTAGGCCTATGAGAGGTATTTTTACTCAAACCACCACATGCCACTCCCTGGCCCCCATAAGCTTGTATCCTTATCATAATGTAAAATACATTCAGTCCAATTTCAAAAGTCCCCATCATCTACAACAGTCTTAAACTTATTTAAAAGTCCAGAGTTCAAAGTCTCTTCTAAGATCTATTCAATCTCTTAACTGGAACCCCCTGTAAAGTCAAAATAAAAGAGCAGATCACATACTCCCATGGCACAGGATGTACATTACCATTCCAAAGGCAGGGAAGGGGGCACGGAAATACTGGACCAAAGCAAGGCCAAAAACTGAGAGGACTGTGTTAGTCATAGCCACATTGACCCTATGGCAAGATGCAAACTGGCAGTGTGGGAGACTAGGCCTACGTTTCTGTTTCCCAGAACTGAAAAGTCCAAAACAAGTCAATTCCAGGGAAAACCATCCCTCACGAGCAGCCAATTAGGAGCTGTCAGAGGCTGCCCCATCAGTTAGCTTGAGCTAAGTATAGTTACTTAGCTATACAAACAAATCAAAGGAAAGTAAAAGGCGCTCACTCCTACTCTTTATTTTTTTTTTGGTGGGGGGGGGTCGGTGTTCAAGACAGGGTTTCTCTGTGTAGCCCTAGCTATACTGGAAATCACTCTGTAGACCAGGCTGGCCTCGAACTCAGAAATCCACCTGCCTCTGCCTCCCAAGTGCTGGGATTAAAGGCGTGCGCCACCACTGCCCGGCACCCACTCCTACCTTAAAGGCTTTAAATTGATCCTGTGTGGTGGTTTGAATATGGTTGGCCCAGGGAGTGGTACTATTTGCAGGTACGGCCTTGTTGGAGGAAGTGTGTCACTGTGGACGTGGGCTTTAAGACCCTCATCCTAGCTGCCTGAAAGCTAGTCGTCTCCTGTTTGCCTTTGGAACAAGAGGTAGAACTCTCAACTCCTTCTCCAGTACTATGTCTGCCTGGACATCATTCCTCTTGCCTCGATGATATAAAGAGTTGCCTTGGTCTGTTCACAGCAGTGAAACCCTATGACGCCCTGCAAAGCTCTGTCTTCCATCCCGATGTAAGGTAGACTCCTGCATGCTGGAGTGCTGCAGAATAAACACTATTTGCTGTTTCGTACTATTTGAGTCTGGGGTATAATTCTTCAGCAAATCATGATCTTTAAAAAAAAAAATAGCTAGGCAAACTTCAAACTCTGCATCTCCCACTCTAATGTCAAAGCACTCTTCAGATCTCCAACTCCTTTCAGCTTTGTTGACTGTAACACATGTCTTTCTCTTGGGCTGGTCCCACTTTCTGTTAGCAGCTCTCTTTGGCAGGTATCCCACAGATCTGACATCTCCAACATCTTCAGGTCCCCAAGGCAATCCAGGCTTTACGTTCACAGCTTCACATAATGGCCTGTGTATGCCTCCTCATAGGGATGCCCCTGACAAACGCTTGGCCTCAGAAGCTTTCCTTAGTTATGGAAGGAGAGTCCATAACCTCTTTCTTCTATCTTTGGCTCTAAAACCAGAGCTACTTAGCCAAAGCTCCCAATTTTTGCATATTGCTGAGGTTAGAACATGACCCCCCCATTCATTTACATCTTCACCAGATGTGTTCTCAATGGTTTCCTTCACTGCCTACGCTTAGGTATCCTGGAACTTGCTCTGTAGACCATGCTGGCCGTGAATGCAGAGATCTACTTGCCTCTGTCTACTAAGTACTGGAATTAAAGGTGTGTACCACCATGCCAAGACCTAAGCTTTTCTTTAATTCATTTTCACAAGATAAAAGCTTAGCTGGGTCGGGTTTCATCCTGAGATCACTACTGTGTTTATGCCATTTAACATTGGGTTTTCCTTTAATCTTTTTATCTCCTTGAACAGAGAATTTAGCTCCATTACACTCCTGGTACCCTTTTTCTTCTTGAACTGCACATTTCATATTTTTCCATGCTAGGCTCGGTTCATTTCCTCCAAACACTCTTCATAAGGGTGGACATTAATTACCACACCACAGAGTCTATACCAGACTATTTTGAGATTTCCTTTGCCAATAGAATTAATCTAAAACTCTTAACTTTGGCTTCACGCAGGTTTTTCAGGCAAGGGTAAAGAGCAGTTACATTCTTTGCCAAAATATTATAAGAACTGTTTCTAGGGCATTTATTAACATTCTTCTCCACTGAAACCTCTTGACCCAGGTCCCCACAGTTCAAATCACCCTCAGCATCCACTGTCTTCCATGTTCCAACTAGGATGGCCATGAAGCCCCACTTAAAGCATTCAGCTAATTTCCAAATCTTCCCAAAGTCTACATTCCTCCAAACAAAAACAAGGTCAGGCCTATCAGAGAACTACCCCAGGCCCTGGTACCAACTTCTGTGTTTTAGTTGGGGTTTTTATTACTGTGAAGAGACACCATGGCCACCAGAAAGGAAAATATTTAATTGGGGCTGGCTTACAGTTGAGAGGTTTAGTCCATTATCATCATAGCAAGAAACATGACATAGTGCTGGAGAAGGATCTAGAGTTCTTTTTTTTTTTTTCCGAGACAGGGTTTCTCTGTGTAGCCCTGGCTGTCCTGGAACTCACTCTGTAGACCAGGCTGGCCTCAAACTCAGAAATCTGCCTGCCTCTGCCTCCCAAGTGCTGGGATTAAAGGTGTGCGCCACCACCGCCCAGCGGATCTAGAGTTCTATATCTTGAAATCTTGATCCACACACAGCAGGAAGAGAAGTAGCCTGAGCTGGGCTTTCAAAGCCTAAGTCCTCAAATGAGACCTCACCTCCTCTAATAAGGACACATCTACTAATAGTGCCATACCCTATAGTGAGGCCTTCTTAACTCAAAATACCACAAGCAGAAAAGAATTTACTTGATTTATACTTCCATATTGCTGCTCAGTATTGAAGGAAGTCAGGACAGGAACTCAAACAGTAGGATCCTGGAGGTAGGTGCTGATGCAAAAGCCATGGTGGGGTGCTACTTACTGGATTACTCAGCCCACTTTCTTATAGAACCCAGGACCACCAGCCCCAGGATGGCACCACCTAGAATGAGTGAGATCCTTCCCCATTGATCATAAATTGAGAAAATGCCTTACAGCTGGATGTCATGGAGGCATTTCCTCAACTCAAGCTCCTTCCTCTCTAATGACTTTAGCTTGTGTCAAGAACTGTCCACAAAAACCATACAATATATATAAAACAAGATTCCTATCCAGGAGACTAGGGAGATAGTTTAGCAAGTAATAGCATTTGCTGTAAACAAAAGGACCCATGTTCAAATCCCCAGCACTTACATAAAAGCTATGAAAAATATGTATACAAGATATAAAAAAGCTGTAATAATTAAACACAAAACTCTCAAAATATCCAATCAATATTTGGGCTAATAAAAAGGGCAGGGATAATTATAACTTTCATCAGACTCTCCTAGAGTCTGTGTTTGTAAAAGGTATTGGAACCATTAACTGAGGAAAAATGAAGGAAAAAAGGTTATTATAATTTTAGTTTTCATCATTACCTTTTACCTGCCTACTCAGTATTTTATAAAAAAGCATCCTGGCTCCAGAGACTGATCTTGGCTCTGGGGACACATGTAGCATGTTAGGATAACCACATACATGTTAGGTGGTGGATAAAAATGAGCAGCAGCAGGGGATATGGTACTAAAACCCAGCTGAGCATCCAGAGTAAACTAAGGATGGCAGCGAGATGTGGCATTGGTGGGGACCAAAAGCTGGGGACTTTTGGCTATTTAATTCTCTTTTGCTATTCTGAGGCCAAAAGTTGATGGCTTCTAGCAATTAACTCCTGCTGAGAGCAGCATGGGATTAAAAAAAGAAACTTAGTTACTTTGGCTCTATACTCTTTAGCTCAGAGACTGCTTGTCTGGCCAGGCAAGAGGCTCAGAGTTTGTTCACTCTTTCTGAGCTACAGAGAAAAGAAAAGAAAAAAGTCAGATACACACAGAGACACACACACACTGAATGAAGCAGAAAAGGGCTACATTGCTACTTTATTGTTGTTCTTAGTCTTTATACCTTTCTAGACAAAAAATTACTCCAGAGCAGGAAGAACTATTACAGCAGAATAATTGATCACATGGTTTTCTAAGCACTTTTACATTCCGTAAGTTCATAGTAAGTGTAAGGCAATGGTTCGTGTCCTCGGTTGATAAGGTTTAAGGAATTACAGCAGAGTTGTGTACATGTCTTTCCATTAAGACTAGCACCTGACTAAACATTCCTTATCTGTTTTCTAACTTTACAAGTTCATTATAAGTTCAAAGCAGTAGTTTTTATGTCACAAGTTAGCAAGGTTCTGTGATGAGACAAATTGTTGGCCTCCTTTCTCCCTGTCTGAACTTTGCTGAGAATTGCTGGGAATCGTCTCTGCCTAGAGCCAATAGCGGAAACTACAGCCAGCATCAAAGCCCGGATCAAAGCCACAGCCCACTTGCTTATCCTGTTAGCGAGAAGCACATCTGCTGTTATCTTTTCTGTTTGAAGTTCATTTGTTTATTGTAAACAAATCACCTGCCTGAGAGTTGCCTTTCTGTCTAGAAGCTATATTTACTTTATGCAAAATTGTGCTCTTTGTGTGGTTCCACATTTTGTACCTCTGGTTATATATGCCCAGCTTCCCCCAAAGTAAATGTTGCCTTGATAAACTCTACTTGGCATCCTTCCTTCTTTTCGAGCCCTTTTGTTTTAACAGGTCTAGTCCAGTCTCCAGCCTGAGGTGACACACGGACCCCCGAATAGTTCTGCTGGCCGGACTTATTAGAATGGCGCCCAACGTGGGGCCCAGACTCGAAAGAAAGGGACTGAAGACGATACTGCCGGATTAATACAGATCCCTGTATAAAACAAATCAAGGGAAGGAACGCCGCTGCTTCCACATGGTAAGAATATTGGCTAGCACTGGCCTGTATCCCGTGCTGGAAGGCTGCAGGAATACTAGGCAGAAAATCACTGACCCGGTGTTTCAGGTTCGCCTAGGGTTATCAGCAGGAGTCATGGGGGCGTCGGTCTCAAAGGTAGCTACCCAGAGTGTAACAAGTTAGATGGGTTTCCCCTCTGCCTTTAGGGGATGATCATGGATTTTTTTAATTGAAAGTGAGAATAATGAGAGGAAAAATAGGGTTATTCTGATAGCGAGATCAGCCTGACCAGTTCAGAGATGACAGTTTTGGAGGAGGAGTTGGACCCGTCTTCTACGGAAGCTGCAGAGGGACGCAGCTCCTCAGAAGAGGTTCAGACTTTCTCGGGATCCAGAATGAACTCAGGGATTTTAAATGCAGTCAGGCAAAAAGAAAGACAGCTATTTAAGGGCACAGCCTCTTCCCTTAGAAGGGGCTTGTTACAGGACACGGGAAATAGAGCAAGACTTCCCGTTTTCAAGCCTTTAATCCCAGCACTTAACGATTAAAAAAAAAAAAAAAAGGCTGTTGATTAATATGGTGCTATGGGTATAGAAGTACAGCAAAAGAGCTGGGTTTTTGACGGCCGAAGCACCGGGGAGTTTAGGTGTTATGGGTATAGAGGTTTAGCCAGAGGGCTTAAATTTAGACAGCTATTTATAGCTGGGTAAGTACAGCCAAAAGAGCTGGGTTTTGTCGGCCAAAATGCCGGGGAGTTATGTACGGTGGGTTTTCGCTGGGGTTTATTTCAGCCTAAACTGGAGATAGGTGGCTGTTTTAGGGTTAAATAGTCCAAAATCGTGGATACAACCCTTGTCATGCGGATAGAGTCAGAGGCCGTGCACAGGCAAGAGCTTCCCGCGACTTTCAGAAGATTTATGTCGTCTGTCTATGTGATATGTGTCTGTCTCGTCCTGAGTGAATGCGACCATGGCGTCTCTGTCCCCCCTTCTGTCTTACAGGTGGTCAGAATGGCAGCTTGGGCCCCGCCCGCTCACGGTGGAGCTGGCGGGCACTCTGCCGAAAAACTATCTCGGTGCCCCAAGGTTTCAACTAGGGGACCGACAAGCAATGCTAGGACAGCAGGCTGTAGTGGCCGCTCCATCTCATTGCAGGAGGACAGCTCGCAGAGCAAGGCAACGCGCCAACAGGGCATTGTGGGAAGCTGCCCATATCAGAGGCACTGGCAGGCCTGGGTCAAAAGGGTTTTTGGCTACTCAGCGGCAGAATCACGTCCTCCTTATAGTACATAGGCTCTCTAGCCAGGGTCCAGCGGCAGTGTGGCCGCACCGAGACATGGGTGAGACTGGGGGTCTCTGAGCGTCCTGCGGATGACTGCTGGTGCCCCTGCAGGCCGGCGGTGGCTGCCCCCGGCGGCTTGGGCTCTGCCAAAGGACTGTGTCTATGCCCCGGAGTTCCGAGCTCTGGGGAGCGGGACATGTCCAGATTTCAGCCGACCAGACTAGTCTGCTTGCTGCACAAGCAGCCTACCCAGCTGGGCTGCACCGGAGGTTTTCATTCGCCGCTTATACCACTTAAATTTCATTTTTCAAACAAAAATTTTCTTGCTTCTCCACTTGAATGTTTATTTTTTCTCCCTAATATCAGTAATGTATGTTCAAGTTTTTTACTTGCTTAAGATTTCTTAAGTTACCTAATCTATCCCCACAGGTCATAGGTGGAAAATCCCTTCCAAGACGTAACCCCTTACTAATCCTTGCTTTCTAAGGTTCTAATGAATGCTCCCAAACATTACAGGCATTTCTTCCGCCAGGATCCTGCTTTTCTGTCATTATTATTCTTTCCCACAGATCACAAGACACCCTGATATGTTCTTCCTGAATACAGGTAAAAAATGGTCAACTGAAAAACGAGTCAGGTGGTGTTATTGTGGATGGTTTGCAGATTCATCCAGGTGTTATTTGATCACAATTATCAAGGAGAAATAAAAATTATGGCTTCCTCACCACGTGGTATTATTATAATACCTGCTTATGAAAGAATTGCTCAGCTTATCTTGGTTCCTTTACCTAAAGCTGTTGCTTGTGAGACAGAACAGAGTTGTTCTGGCACTCCTAAAGTTTATTAGATACTGTCTATTTACAAATGGCCTAAACTTGAATTAACTATTGAGGGAAAACGTTTTGAGGGACTCATAGATACAGGAACTGATGTAACTATTATCAGAGGCCAGAGATGGCCCTCCACTTGGTCTCTAACTGACTCCATTACTCACCTTCAAGGGATCAGGTATGCCAATAACCCAAAACGAAGCTCTAAGCTTCTAACCTAGAAGGATGAGGAAAGTAACACAGGGCAGATTCAGCCATATGTCATAAATAACCTCCCTATTACACTGTGGGGGAGAGATCTGTTGTCACAGATGCAGCTGGTGCTATGCAGCCCTGGTTAGCTAGCTTATAGGCAAAGGTCCAAACAAAACATTAGGACATGCAGAGGTCATAAGCCTCGTTCCAAAAATAAAGGTTTAAAGCATTTTCAATAATGACCACTGTTTTTCCTGTGCCCCATAATACTCCTGTATGGGTGAACCAGTGGTCGTTAACTCTAGAGAAGATACAAGCAGCTTTATTACTAGTGCAGGAGCAATTAGATGCTAGACACCTCAGGGAATCAAATTCTCCATGGAACACGCCTATATTTGTAATAAAGAAAAAGTCAGGAAAATGGAGACTGTTGCAAGATCTGAGGAAGGTTAATGAAACTATGGTGGTAATGGGAACATTACAGACTGGGTTGCCATCTCCAGTGGCTATACCAAAAGGATATCACAAAATAGTTTTGGATTTAAAAGATTGTTTCTTTACAATTCCTTTGCATCCTGAGGATTGTGAGAGGTTTACATTCAGTGTTCTATCTGTAAACTTTAAGGAACCCATGAAAAGATATTAATGGACAGTCCTTGCTCAAGGTATGGCCTATAGTCCTGTGTTATGCCAAAAAATTCATGGCACAAGCCATTGATCCTATAAGAAAAAAAATGGCCAATGATATATATTGCCCACTACACAGATGACGTGATTATTGCAGGGGAATTTCCCCGAGATGTTTTTTCATGCTTTTCAGAGTTACAAGCTGCCTTTAATGAGAGGGGGCTGCAAATAGCTCCAGAGAAAGTGCAGACTCAAGATCCGTATAATTATTTAGGTTTTATACTTATGGATCAGACTGTTATTCCTCAAATGATTTTCAAAAAGCTAGTAGGTGATATTAACTGGCTTCGTCCTTATCTAAAACTTACTACAGGAGATTTGAAGCCCTTATATGATATTCTTAGAGGTAGTTCTGACCCAAACTCTCCTAGATACTTAACTAAAGAAGGATTATCTGCGTTACAGTAGGTGGAGAAAGCTATTGAGAATCAATTTATTACTTACATAGATTATTCATTGCCTTTGCATTTATTAATTTTCAATACAACTTATGCCCCTACAGCGTTGCTTTGGCAGAAGGCACCTATTCTGTGGATACATTCTAGAGTGTCACCTAAACGCAAAATAGTGCCTTATTATGAGGCCATGGCTCAAATCATTGTGCTTGTTAGAAAACAAGCACTGACTTATTCTGGAAAGGAATCAGATGTTATTATTCAGCCTTTTACTGTAGAACAAGACTCCTGGCTGAAACAGCATAGCACAGAATGGCTGCTTGCACAAATTGGATTTCAAGGAACTATAGATAATCATTATTCCCAGGATAAACTAATGAAGTTTTTAAATTTGCATGAAGTGAATTTTCCTAAGGTAACTGCTTGGCAGCCTTTAAAGGATGCCCTTGTGGTATTTACTGATGGTTCCTCCCAAGGGAAAGCTGGGTATCTCATTAATAATCAACAGGTGATTATAGAGACCCCTGGTCTCTCTGCTCAATTGGCTGAATTAACAGCAGTTTTAAAAGTCTTTGAAGCTGTGCCTGATGCATTTAATATATTCACGGACAGTTTCTATATTTACAATGCTGTACCGCATCTTGAAACGTGCCCTATATTCAAATTAGATACCCCAGCAGGAGCCCTATTTTCTCAATTACAAAAGTTCATTCTTGCACAGAAAAACAGATTTTATATTGGTCATATTCGGGCTCATGCTGGCTTACCTGGGCCACTAGCTAGAGGTAATGACCTCATTGATAAAGCTCTGGTAGGGGAGGCTTTAATTTCAGATCCTGTGGCTCTGGCAAAACGGGATCATGATAATTTTCACCTATCTAGCCAAACTCTGAGGCTTAAACACAAAATTTCTTAAGAACAAGCAAGAATGATTGGTAAGCAATGCCCCAAGTGCATTACTTTAACCCCAGTACCGAATTTAGGGGTTAATCCTAGAGGTCTAATGCCAAATAAGATTTGGCAGATGGATGTAACATATTATGCAGAATTTGGAAAGCTTAAATTTATCCATGTCTGTATCGATACTTGTTCTGGATTTTTGTCTGCTTTACTGCAAATAGGAGAAGCCTCTAGAAATGTACGGACACTGGCATCCTAACACTTTAAGTTCATATGTCATGGTTTGCTGGAAAGGCCCGCTCACCAATGCCTGGCATGGACCAGACCCTGTTTTGGTCTGGGGCAGAGGGTTGGTGTGTATATTTTCTCAAAAAGAAGATGGAGCACGTTGGCTCCCAGAGAGGATGGTTCGTCAAGTTGACTCAGAGCCACCACCCTCTTAGCAGGAGTGCTCAAACATCTGTGAAAAGTTTTTCTTTTTTCTTTTCCTTTCGTTTTCTTTTGCTCTAAGCTGACAGACTCCCTTTTCCCGCCTGTTTTGAAGGTATTTCTTCCCGTTTTACCCGAAAATTGCTTAATCCCGAAGCAAATGAACAATGGTTCACCCGGAGCTCAGAAGCTTGGCTATCTCTACAATATTCATATCCCAAGGGTCAGGACCATCCCAAAGGCCTGACATATTCCAAAAGCCAGCATGGTCCCGAAAAGTGCAGGCCTGAGTATTTCGAAGGGTCAGCATTATCCCGAAAAATGCTGACACGCTACGGAGGTTCCAGCATTTCAAAGGTTAATCTGCGTCCCGGAGATAACAAAGGCTAACTAACTAATTTGCATATGAATTGAGACCTGGCCCCTAGGCAACCGACTCCACAGCCAAAGCTGAAAACTTGCATCTCAACAGAGGTCTGCCTGGCTCCCAGCTTTAGCTTCTTGGCTCTCTGTTGCTCAACTTCAGCATTTCAAAGCAGATCTGGTAAAAGACTCGTGTCAGAGATATGGAGGCATTTTTCGGACTCTGCAGGATCTAAGGAAATAACTTGGCATGTGCTCAGATGGAAGGTGCATACAATAACCTGTCTCTCTGGCGGTAGTCGACCCAGACAGCACAGTGCCTAGCGGCAGTATCTTTAAAGGCACTCTTAAGCCCGGCTTGCTGAGTCAAGCAAGCAGCACGCTGTCCATTGGACGAAAACCAGAGAAGGTGAAACGCATCTTAGTCGATTCCCATGCAAAAATTCAGTGCCGAGAAATAATGACCTTAACCCTGCTTCTTCATTAAAAAAAAAAAAAGGGGGGGGGTGATATGTTGGCCTCCTTTCTCCCTGTATGAACTTTGCTGAGAATTACTGAGAATCGCTGAGAATCGTCTCTGCCTAGAGCCAATATCAGAAACTACAGCCGGCACCTCACACCTGCTGTGCCCGGATCCCTGCCGTGCCGGATCAAAGCCACAAGCCGCTTGCTTATCCTGTTATCGAGAAGCGCATCTGCTGTTATTTTTTTTGTTTGAAGTTCATTTGTTTATTGTAAACAAATCACTTGCCTGAGAGTCACCTTTCTGTCTAGAAGTTATATTTACTTTATGCAAAATTGTGCTCTTTGTGTGGTTCCACATTTTGTACCTCTGGTTATATATGCCCAGCTTCCCCCAAAGTAAATGTCGCCTTGATAAACTCTACTTGGCATCCTTCCTTCTTTTGGAGCCCTTTTGTTTTAACAGATCTAGTCCAGTCTCCAGCCTGAGGTGACCCACGGACCCCGAATAGTTCCGCTGGCCGGACTTATCAACAAATTATCTGTCTTGTGTCTTATTATTTTGAAGTGTTGTATAGCTAAATTAGTCAATCATTTATTTTCTGTCCGTACACCTACAATAAATCGTCTATTCCCAGTTTATAAACTTTAGTTACCAGATAGTGGCCCCATTCCTAACCTAGAAGAACTATTTTTCTTGATCATAAATTTGTTTCAAGTCTGCTTTCTTTTCCTAGTGCATTTAGCATAGGAACATGAAGGTTTACAGGGCTATATTTGTAACTTTTATTCTAGAGAGACCTTGAGATTACTTGTATCAATTCAGGAGTTCTAGACAATCATTATCAGGAATTATGAAATCATCAATTCATCTAAACAGCATTGTCACATGAAAGTACATCTTCATGTTGATTCTACCAATAAGATGGGCTGATGGCCAGGAATCACTGAGCTATGTAATAGTGGCAGGACAGGCATATCAGCAGCGAGAAGCAATTCTGGGACAAAGTCTCTGGGGTCCATGCCTCTCAGAGAGCACCCATGGCAGTCATGCAAAACAGTGTGCCATCTCCAGAAAACTCACTTGCTTGTCATAGCCTTCCCTATATGGCTCTTGCCAATATAGGATTCTGAGAAGTTAGTTTTAATCAAGTGCTTGGAGAATGTCTTGCAGAGGGATAACATTAGAGCAAATACCTGAAGGAATACCAGATCTGAGACAGTGAACAGGCATAGCTAGAGAGATGTATGGTCATGCCTTCTGTGAGGAGGAAAGGTGATGGAGAATAGATGAGCTCAAAGGAACTGGGGAGGGAAGGTTGGCAGATGGCCTCACAAGCCACTTTAGGACTGGGTGTTTGCTCTGAAAGGAATGTGGAGCCACTGGTGGAGCCTGCAAAGAAAGTAAGGTTTACGACAGGCAGTGGTGGCACATGCCTTTAATCCCAGCACTTGGGAGGCAGAGGCAGATGAATTTCTGAGTTCGAGGCCAGCCTGGTCTACAGAGTGAGTTCCAGGACAGCCAGGGCTATACAGAGAAACCCTATCTCAAAAAAAAACAAAAAAGAGCAAGGTTTACTTATATTTATATTTATTTATTGTGTGGGAGGAATGCCATGGTGTGCCTATGAGGTCAGACACATCCTTAATGTTGGTCCTCACTTGTTTGACACAGAGATCGACATATATATATACATGGCACTGTGTCCTTCAAGTTTGGACCATGGTAGCAACAGAGTGAGAAAGGATGAGAAGGGGTGCCCTTTTGTCTAGATATTTCTAGCACAATTCATTTGTGATTCTGTTCTGGAATGTGAGGTGTTCAAGAGTCAAGGATAATCCCAAGAGTTACTTCCTGAGTCTCAAGACAGAGGGAAATAATTCTAAGATCCTGAAGAAACAGGTTTGGGGGAAGACTGAGAAGCATGTACCAGGAGATGCCTGGGAGTCAGCCAGGCAGAGCTAAAGAGGAGGCATCTGAGGGTGTGGGCCTGACATCAGTGAAGAGATGTTCCTGAAAGCTATGATAGGGAGTGAGGGTATGTCCTAGTTAGCTTTCTGTTGCTGTGAGAAATGCCATGACCAAAACAACCTAGGGAGGAAGGCATCTATTTTACTGATCGCAGTCCAACATGGAGAGAAGCCAAGGTATGAACCTGAAGGCAGAAACTAATGGGTTTTCTTCATGGATGAAACAAGCCAATTCAAGCCAAGTTAAAAATATAAAAGCAGGTTTATTGTGGGCACTCTGGGGCAGGTTCACTGGTCTCAGAGAACAAGGTCAGGGAAATTGCCATACAGACAGGAAGACAAGAGAGATGGGAACGTAGAGAAAAAGAGAGTGAGCATGCACAAAGAGGAGAAATGGACAGAGAGACAGAGAGACAGAAAGACAGAAAGACAGAGACAGACAGAGACAGAGAGAGACACACAGAGACAGAGAGACACAGATAAATATTTGGTGTCCTTTTATCTGCAGCACACATTTGGCACACCTGGTGCCAACAGGTGGTAACATAAGCAATAGGTTCCTGAGAGCATGCCAGTGGAATTGTCTCTGTACCAACAGGGTTAGGGTTAGGAGTCCTGAGTTTGAAACCTAAAAACAGACCTTGGAGGACCACTGCTTACTGGCTTGCTTCCTCTTGGTTGCTTTCTTTACAGTTCACTTTCCTAGGAATGTAACCGCCCACAGTGAGCTAGACCCTTTTACATAAAATAGCATTCAGGAAAATGCCTCATTGACATGGCCACAGGCCAATCTGATGGAGGAGTACCTCTTCCCAGCTAGGTCCATGTTTGGATCAAGTTGAGGAGAACCACCCAGCACAGGATATTCACGGAATGAGTATAGAAAAAAATGTTAAAGGGTTGATTTTGCAAAAGAACTCAAGAATAACTTGTCAGCCAAGAGGAAAACAAGAGGCCATGATGATCTAGATCCACAAGGAAGGCAGTGTTGGAAAAAGAGAGCCATTAGAGGTTGGGACTGGGAAGATGGCTCCTAAAGTGCTTTCCACCCAAGTGCGGGGACCTGAGTTCAAGCCTCCAAATCCAGAGGTATGGTCACACGAACTTCTGGTCCCAGGACTTGGAAGGAAGAGACAGACAGATGCCTGCGGCTTCCTGGCCAGCCAGCCTGGCTTAAAAAGCACACTTTTGGTAGAGACCCTAACATGAAAGTTAAGGTGGCAGGTACTTGAAGAACCACATTTGAGGTTGACATGTATATATGCACGGAAAGAGGTGATCCATTCGTGTATTAGATGTGTATGTGGTTGAAATAACAATCTAGGAAGCAGATTGGATGGGAAGACCTCTAAAGAGCAAAACTCGGGGTCTTTCGTTAGGAAAAAGCAAAGAGGTGTTGTTCTGTGTTATTGAAGAGGAAAACCTTGGGTTGAAATGTAGAAGGAACAGCACAGAGAGAAAGTAATTTATCTAAAGGCCAAGTAGTGGGAATAAGGTAAGAAGCATGGAAGAGCAGTGCAGCCAGGCAGATTGATGGACAGAGTGCCCAGATACTATAAGAGGTGCTGACAAGAGAAAGAAGCCACATGGAAAGACAGAATGAATGCACAGTGGGATTGTTTGGTGCCCTTCAGGTTGCTGGAGCCTCTGTAGACCTCCAGCAATTCTCTCAGACAGAGAGAAGACAGACAGAGAGAAGTGGATGCTCTGTGCACAGCTGTTCATATAGAAGAGTTCTTCAGAAAGGGACTGCTGATCATGGCTCAGCTCATTCGAGCCTTAGGCTACACCAGACTCTAACTTGGCTATCTCAGTGTCTCCATCAGATGGGGAAAGGAGGCTTAGATGTGATGGGTTTGGTGCTGTCTGAGAGTTCAAGCCCATAGCTAGACCAATACACTGTTGGTGTGTTTTCTTAAACTATTTTATGGCGTTCTTATATCTACCTCCTGTCCAACCCTTATTCTACCCTAATCCCTTCCAACCCTACAACATTAGGTATGAGAGAAAGAAGGTTAGAGGGGAAACGGAAGGTAGACCTTTTTAGGCTACTTCCTGCTGGTTGGGGTGTTGAATTTCTTGAGGCAAGTACAATCTTCTTCCTCAGCATATTTCCAACTTCTCATCAAAGCACAACACCAGCAACCAGGAGCAGCTGGGGAGCAGTTAGGAGGACCAGAGGGGGAGACAGAGAGGGAGAAGCTGGCTTTTAGGTGGGCATAGGGAGCATCCAAGCTTAAGTCTCCATTTTTTTTTTTTTTTTTTTTTTTTTTTTGGTTTCTCAAGACAGGGTTTGTCTGTGTAGCCCTGGCTGTCCTAAAACTCACTCTGTAGACCAGACTGGCCTCGAACTCAGAAATCCGCCTGCCTCTGCCTCCCAAGTGCTGGATTAAAGGTATGTACCACCACTGCCAGGCTTAAGTCCCCATTCTTACCCAGTCTATCCTTATCCACAGAATCATCTCTCCCAGAAGATTATTTTATTTTTAAATTAATATAGAGTAGCCAGTTTCCTTATGGCATTTTCTTACATACTTAGTTTGGTTGACATCACCTCACACTCCTTTCTTCCCCATCTTCCTGCACTACCCTCCTCCCCACCCCCACCCACCCCCCCAATGTCTATTTGTATGCTTCTGACCCCAGTTTGCTCACCAAGAAGCAGTATCTACGGTCAGGGGGTCTGGAGTGAAAACGACAACTGGAGCTGATTCGGAACTTGTGGCTACACTCTTCTGTGCCTCGGCCCTTGCCATGTGCTTGAAGGAAAATAGAAAAACTGCAGCCGTTCGGATATCTTACACTCCCCCAGGCATTTTCCCACATTCTATGCCTGGAGACAGTTCTGATTCTGGTCACAGATGTTCTCTGTATAAATAGAACTGTGAAGTGATCTTTAAGATGCAGGATTGCTTTGAAAGTATACACTCCCCCTCATCTCCTCCACTGGCTTCCTAGCTCCCTAGCTGTTCAGCAATTTTGCTCTTAGTCCACTTGAGGGAGAGTCAATGGACAGACATCCCCCAAGGTCATGATGTCCTTGGCTCGTCCTGCCTCTCTACTAACTTATATCTGCTGCTTTACAAAGAAGATAAATCTTAACAAACAAATACTTTGTTTTGTTTTTTCGAGAGAAGGAAGGAACATGAAGTTGGATGGATAAGTAGGGAGGTGGGAAGGATCTGGCAAGAGATGAGAGAGGGGAAAATGTGATCAAAATATATTGTGTGAAAAAATTAATACAAAATAAAAAGAAGGGTAGAACTTGCCCAGGGCTCTGCTGTATTCCTAAGGAATCCAGACCTCAGATGGAGCCCAAGATTTGGACCACAGGTCATCATGGGCCTGTCCCTAAGCCATAGCCTGTGCCTTGTCTTTTAATGTGTAAGGAGCAAATGCTAATTGCAGGTGTCTCCCTTCTAGGTCTTCTTTGTTCCCCTTTTCCATGTGTCCCTACCCCAGTTCCTACCTTAACAACATATTTTAACTCAGCTGCCTTCTTTGCCCACGGGATTATTGTATGGCCCTTTGATGACTATCTGTATTTCATTTAACACTGAGTTTTAATGTTTTAATCTCTTTGGGAGTGTGGGCAGCAGAAAGATGGCTCAGTGGTTAAGAGCACTCACTGCACTTCCAGAGGGCCTGGATTCAGTTCCCAGCACCCACTTGGAAGCTCACCACTGTCTGTAACTCCAGTTTCAGGAGTTCTGACACTTTCATACAGATACACATGCAGGCAAAAATGCCAGTGCACATAAAAATAGTAATAAAATAAATAATCTCTCAAAGGAACATGTGTAGTGGTTCCTACTCCTCCCTAGCTACATGACAATATCTCATCCTGGATTTGTGGGAGAGGGTAAAATTTCAGGGGCACAAAGAAGTCATTTAAGTTATTGTATGTATCCCCAGATGCTATTCAATATCTTCAACAACTTTTTTTAAATAGCAGTTCATTATTTAGCCCAATTATTTTGGAACTCAAGACCCTCCTGCCTTTGTCTTGATGGTTCTGGAATTATAGCTGTAGATCACCAAACTGAGTTTCTAAAAGCTTTTAAACACATTTTCCACCCAGCCTCTATGTCCTACTGGAAAGGTTCTTTTGTGTCCTTTCCTTAGCCCAAGGCAAGGCTGAAATCACTGGCCCCCATTAGGTCTCTTTGAAGGTATGTCTACAGCCTTTATCTTTCTGTAGCATCCTAGTTCTGACTATAAGGAAGAACCTAGAGTCAGTGTGCTGGCTGGTTTTATGTCAGTTTGAGAGAAGCTATAGTCATCTGAGATGAGGGAACTCTGATTGAGAGAATGTATCCATTAGATCAGGCTGTAGGCAAACCTGTAGTGTTGTGTGTTGCTTCTGCTACCCCCCCCAAGCTCCAGAAACAGACCTTGATACCAGTCCCCACCCAGAGAATATTGAATCTGCAGATAAAACACACACACACACACACACACACACACACACACACACACACAGTTGTTCAATTTCAACTCTCCTTATTGGCTCAACTGCTGGGTGCCCCCAATCTACCTCTACCTCTGCTAGCAGGTCATTCCTTGTCCTCTCAGCTCAGCACCCTAAATCTGCACTCAATTTCAGTTGCTCAGCCACCTTCAGTCCCAGCTCAACATCCCCAACCTCCTGCCTGTAGAAGTGGCCTGCAGCTGCTCCATCCAAGATCTCACATGGCTGATTGGCTTTTCTCCCTCCAAAGCATGCCAAACTCTCTCTTCCCCTCTCTCCTGTGTCTGCCAGCTTGCTTGTGGGGGGCAGGAAGTCCTGCCTATTCCTTCCACCCAGCAATTGGCCCATAGCATCTTTAGTAATAGATCAAGAACCAACTGGGGAACAGGGCCTTAGCATCAGCACTACCTCTACACTGTAGGGCATTTTATTAATTAGTGATTGATGGGAAAGGCCCAACCAATTATGGTTGGTGCCATCTCTGGGCAAGTGGTCCTGCATTCTATAAGAAAGCAGGCTGAGCAAGCAATAAGGAGCAAGCCAGTAAGCAGTACCCTCCATAGCCTCTGCATCATTCCTGTCTTCAAGTTTCTGCCCTGTCTTGACTTCCTTTGATGATGAACAGTGCTATAGAATTATAAGCCAAATAAACCCCTTCCTCTCCAAATTGCTTTTGATCATATTGTTTCATCATAGCAATAGTAACCCTAACTAGGACCCATAAGTAATAATTTTGTTAAAGACCCATGGTTGCTTTGGTGGTTTGAACAAAGATGGCCCCCATAGGCTCATAGAGAGTGGCACTACTAAGAGGTGTGATCTTGTTGGAGAAAGCATGTCACTGAGGTAGGCTTTAAGGTTTTTAGAAGCTGAAACTAGGCCCAGAGTGTGCCTCTCTCTCTCTCTCTCTCTCTCTCTCTCTCTCTCTCTCTCTCTCTCCCTGCTGCTAGTAGATCCAAATGTAGAGCTCTCAGCTCCTTCTCCAGCATCATATCTGCCTCCATGTTACCATGCTCCCTGCTATGGTGGCAATGGACTAAACCCCTGAAACATAAACCAACTCCAGTTAAATGCTTTCCTTTACAAGAGTTGCCGTGGCCACAGTGTCCCTTGATAGAAATAGAATAATAACTAAGACAGAATTTGGTACTGTGAGGTATTGATGCAATAGGCCTGACTATGTTTTTGTCTGGAGGAATATGGAACAGTTTGGGACTTTGCACTAGAAAAGTGATTGGACACTTTAAGTAAGGCTTAAGGGTCCATCCTAGTAGGAACATGGAAGACAGTTCTGAGGGTGATTTGAACTTTGTGGGGCTGAGCTCAAGAGATTTCAGAAAAGAGGAATATTAGTAAATGGCCTAGAGATTGTTCTTGTGATATTTTGTTGAAAAATATGGCTTTTGCCCTTGTCCAAAAACCCTGCCTGAGGCTAAATTGAAGAGTTTTGGATTAACTGCTTTGGCAAGGGAGATTTCAAGACAGTAGAGTATTAACAGTACTGTGTTGTTATTGCTAATCTTGTGCAGAATTACAATGATAAGGAGAAAGCTGAGCAAGGTAAAAATATAAAATGAAGAGATTGAGGAGAAAAAGGGCACCGGGAAGTATAACAAATCTAAGTCTTGTGTAGAAAGAATTTGGGATTCTTTAAAAAAACACAGAAATATTATTAGAATATGTCTTGTAATCCTAGGTGTGGGATTTGGGGCTGCTTCAGATTGTCCACAGCACCTGACTATGATTTGCCTCATGCTCTAGTAAGGGTGTGGATTTGCCAGCTTCAGACAGTTTCTGCAACTGTGTGACATTTGGAATTCTGGGCACTTTTCAGAGGATATATAAATGCTAGGGCCCTGAGAGGTGGGTGGTTTGTTGGTTGGTTGCTGTTGATAGAAGTTTGTTAAGTAGTCATGCACACATTAAAAAATAACAAGAAGAAATTAGATATCCTGCTAGCAAATATCTTACTTGTCCCAAGGAAGTTGATGCCCCTAGTTGCCAGGACATAGTCTAACAATGACATTGCCCCCTTTCTCCGTTATCTTTTTTTCTCTCCTATCCAGTGTTAGAGGGTTGAAAGAGTAGAATAAAAGGGGTGGAGAAGAGTGGAAGAAAGAAGAACCCACAAAGCAGTAAATGTAGGCTAACAGATTAATAAGCAGATTAATAAAAAGCTGATGCTAAATAGAACAATGGAGTAGTGTCCTCAAGGACAAACCTCACCCAGAGAAACTTCCAAACTGTAAAAAGGAATTAAAGAAAAGTTTAAGGCCAGGTTCATACCTTTAATCCCAGCATTTAAAGGGCAGACTCAGACTAATCTCTGAGTTCAAGGCCAACCTGGTATACAGAGTGAATTCCATGACAGTTAAGCTTAAACAGTGAAGGAAATCATTGAAACTAGAAAGTTGGTTGTGATGGTTTGTATATGCTTGGCCCAGAGAGCAGCACTATTAGAAGGTATGGCCCTGTTGGAGTAGGCATGGCCTTGGAGTAGATATGTCACTGTGGGCTTGGGCTTAAGACTCTCATCCTAGCTGCCTAGAAGCCAGTATTCTGCTAGCAGCCTTCAGATGAAGATGTAGAACTTTCAGCTCTTCCTGTACCATGCCTGCCTGGATGCTACCATGCTCCTGCCTTGATGATAATGCACTGAACCTCTGAACCTGTAAGCCAGCTTCAATTAAATGTTGTTTTGATAAGAGATGCCTTGGTCATGGTGTCTGTTCACAGCAGTAGAACCCTAACTAAGACACTGGTGAAAATGTATTTGAATGAAGGGGCTATATTGCAGCCCCAGCAAGCAATAGAACTTGGCTCCAGCCATGTGGTTCTGGCTTTAGAGTCAAGGATACAAGATAGAAGTTATGGAATCTCCCTCCATGACTAAGAAAAGCCATGAGGCCAAGTGTATGTTGGGGGAGGGGAGTGTCACTATATGGAGGCTTAAAGAAGCCTTTCCATGAAGCTGTAAAGGTGAAGCCTGGAGCCTTAGAGACCCCCAAGATACTGGAGATGCCAGAAACATGGATACCTGCCAAGGAAAGCTGCTAACAGGAATTGGAGACAGCCTAAGAGAAAGAATTTGTTGCAGACAACAAAGCTGAATGAAGTTGGAGATCTAAAGAGCACTTTGACATCAGACATCAGATACAGCTTGTAGTTTACCCAGTTGGTTTTCAGTCTTGCTTTGTTACACATTTCTTTGTTGCACTCCCTTTCCTCCTTTGGAAAGGTAGTATAAATTCTGTGCCATTGTATGTTGAAAATATGTGATCTGCTTTTTTTTTTTTTTTAATTTTGATTTTACAGGGGTTATAGTAAAGAGCTGAGTCTCTGAAGAGACTTTAGACTTTTAAACATTATTGAGACTGTTATAGACTATGGGAACTTTTGAAGTTGGACTAAATGCATGATATAGCTACATGTTTGTGGTGACCAGGGAGAGTAATAATGGTTTGAATAAAAATGGCCCTCATAGGCTCACCATTAGGAAGTGGCCTTGATGAAGTAGGTATGGCCATGTCAGAAAAAGTATATCACTGGGGGGTGAATTTTGAGGTTTTTTGAAATGGAAGCCAGCTGCAGTTAAATGCTTTCTGTGATGGCTATTCCAAGTTGTCAACTTGACTACATCTGGAATGAACTACAATCCAGAAACGGAGGGCACACCTGTGATCCAGATCTGGAGGCCAGAAGACACAGGCTTTTGATTCAAATCTTGAGGCATAGTGGCCATGAAAAGCTTAGACCCAGGCAAGGTGGTACACATCTTTAATACCAAGCAGATCTCTGAGTTCAAGGCCAGCCTGGGAGAGAGTAAGTTCCAAATCCAGTAGTTGGGGCACACACCTTTAATCTGGGCCATACCTTCTTCTGGAGGCCTGCATAAGGACACTGGAAGAAGGAAGATGCCTTCTCTTTCACCTGCTTGTACTTACTTGCCAGCACATCTGTTGGAACCTACTTCTTCCAGATTCCCGCTTATACAGAAGGACAGCTGGAACATCTAGCCTCGTGGGACTGAGAAACTACTAGATTCTTAGACTTCTCACTCACAGCTTCCCATTGTTGGGTTAGTTAGATTTCAGGCTGTAAATCATTCCAATAAATTCCCTTAATATATATAGACATTCCATAAGTTCTGTGACTCCAGAGAACCCTGACTAAAAAACTTTCCTTTATAAGAATTGCTGTGGTCATGGTGCCTCTTCACAGCAATAGAACACTAATTCAGACAACTAGTGAATAGCACAGAGCTAAGAGTTGTAACCCTTTCCCTGTAGGCTTTCCAAGAACTCACAGTTGGAATGCAAACAATTCCAGGCTGTGGTGGTTTTCCTTGTGATTTTCCAGGGTCACAGGGGTACAGACATGCTCTGTAGTCCAGAAACTACTCGGTGAGACCAAAGATATGGAAACTTAGAGACAGTTTAGCTGAGAATCACAGCCATAGTGTGGTAGGGCTGGGACTCTACTCAGATTGACCACTAGGCACTACAGGCATTCATAGGACCTAGCCTATGGTAAGCTATCCTAGACCCAGCATTCACCACTTCCTCTAAATGAGCATGATGAGAACCTTGAGGAAGGGGGGGGGGATGTTTGTCCATAATTATGATGTCTCATTTGCGTGTCTCCTTGTATTGATCTCTTTGCTATGCCTTGCCATCCTCATTCCTGTCTACCCAGCTCCACCTCATCCCTGCTTCCTTGCCTTCTTCTCACCCAGTGTCCCAAGCTTCTCATTCATCCCTTTACATTTTCAGGTACTGACTAGGAGACAAGAGCAAGGGATCTGGAGCAAGACAGACTGGGTTCTGCTTTGAACTCTGCAACTCATTAGCTGTGTTTGTTGGTGTTTGTGAACTGCTTACCACGTACAAGGCTGGAATTTCTACACCTGACTATGGTGGTTTGACTTGTGATTTTCCAATGTGCTCTGTGTCTATTAGGAACTGTATTAAGAATTCTGAATTTTGGTCCTTGTCAGGGTAGTGGCATGCACAAGGCTCCTAGGATTCTGGGCAAGCTCCAGTCAGCCCTACAGACACACAGGAAGCACTGAGCATACAGCAGTGTATTGTGTTGCAAGCATTCTTTATTCTCCCCTTTCACATGTGTGTGGTGGGGCATGCTCATGTACATTCATGTGTCTGTGTGTGCATGTATGTAGAGGCCTAAGGTTAATGTCATGAATCACATTTTGTCACTCTTCCACCTTATTCATTGAATATGGGTATCTCAGTCAAATCTAGAGCTCACCAGCATGGCTAGTCTTGATAGACAGCTTGCTCTGAGGATCAGGTCCCTATGTGTGGAATCACAAGGAGGTGCCATGTCATCCAGCATTTATGTGGGTGCTGGGGACCCACATGCTAGTCCTCATGCTTACGTGGCAAATGCTTCAGCACTGAGTCACCTCCCCCGAGATCACAGCTTTGAAACATTCACCAGGAGGTGCTCAGGACAGCCTGCCAGAGCTGAGTAGCATTAGTAGGCTTCCACAGCTTAGTGACATTAGCATGACCTCTCTTGTGAGGTGCCTAAATCAAAATTATGGCCCTTTCCAGCTGCACCCTGTCATTGTTACGGTACCAGGGTCCCAAGACTTCCCTTGAATCTCTTGTCCCAGCATAAGCAAGTCTTTTCCAGTCGACTTCAGAATAAATTCCTCAGGGACATTAGACATTCTTCTACCTCTTTTTCCTCTCTGATGCCTTTTGTTTACTGGGCTCTTCCAAGGCCAAAGGGAACAGAGCTGTCACATGGCTACACAGCTGGGAAAACCAGCTGTGGTGGTTTGAATATGCTTGGCCCAGGGAGCGGCACTATTAGGAGGTGTGACCTTGTTGGAGGAAGCGTGTCACTAACGGGGTGGCTTTGAGACTCTCCTCCCAGTTGCATGGAAGGCAGTCTCCTTCTGGCTGGCTTTGGATCAAGATGCAGAACTCTCAGCTCCTCCAGCACAATGTCTGCCACATGCTGCTGTGCCTTCTGCCAGAATGATAATGGGCTCAAACCTCTGAAACTCTAAGCCAGCCCCAATTAAATGTTGTCCTTTATAAGAGTTGCCTTGGTCATAGTGTCTCTTCACAGCAATGGAAACCCTAAGACACCAGTTTTGGTAAGACAGATGTCTGAGAACCTCTCTCACCCCCAGGGCTTGAAAATACTAAGTCCCTTCTGAGAGGGAATGTAGAGTCGGTTTCCACTCCAGTCTTCCCTCCTGTTTCTTTGTGGTCTTATCTCCTGCTATGCAGTAACTGCCCTCATAACCATCGCCCCAGCCCATCAAATGCTGTGGCTAATCACAGGTCACCTGCTCACAAGGTACAGAGCAGAAGAGCTTCCTAGACTCAAGCCAATGAATCTGTGTTCTCAGGCATCATCAGGAGCAGGAAGGACCTCTGAGCAAGTCCTTCCAATCTCGCTATTCTTTAGTACTCTGGCCAGGGGAGAAGCTACACTCCCACCAGCCTCCATATCAGAGTCGTTCTGGTTCATAGGCCACATGACTAGTGAAACAGGCTTTGTCTTGTACACTCATACTACTAGAAGTTCACATACTGAGGCTAGGAGAGAAGGGTCTGTCAATAAAGTCCTTACTGCGTAAATCTGAGGACCTGAGTTCAGTTCCCAAACATCCACATAAAAAGCTGGTGCCACAGCAGATGCCAGCAATCCAGGTGCTGGGGAGGGGGAGAAAGAAGGGTCCTTGGGCTTCTCTGCTCAATCAACTCAGCTTAATTAGCCCTGATCAGGGAAAGACCTTGTTTCAAAGACTAAGGGGAGTGACATTGACCTCTGGATGCATACACACACATATGCAGACACACACACACACACATGCACACACACATGAACACTCATATACACACACCAGCTCTCACACACACACATATGTGCAAACTTACACACATACACTCATACACACGTATACACACTCACACACACATGCATGCACACTCATACACACCTGCACTCACACATGTACACATTTACACACACATGCACACTCATACACACATGTATGAACACACATGCACATTCACACACATACACACATACATACACACACATGCAGGAAGAGCTTACACATTCTCCAGGTTTATTTAGCCAATATGTAATTATAGCAGACACAGCACCAGGAAGCAGCAGAAAAAATTCTTCCTCTAAACACCTCAATCATATCTGAACACCACTTCCTGTGTCCACCAAACCAAGATACTAGATCAGAGCCCCGAGTGAGTGAGCAATTGCTGACACACTCTGGGCATAAAAGGCAGAGCTAGCTGGATGGGCTGCAGAGAACTCCCCAGGGGTGATCCCAAGACTATAAATTAAAGTGTGTTATTAACTGGGTGGGGTTTGGCTGTTTGGTAGATCCTGAACTGGTTCACACGAGGCTATTTCACCTTTGTCCACCCCCGGGAAGACAACTGTGGCATATGTCACAGGTTTGGCGGACATCAGAACCTTAGGAGGCAGAGCGGGCTGTGAGGGTGGAGCTGGGGGTTTCCTTGATGGTGGATCAAGAGAAGAGCCCGTGTAGATAGAGTCAAAGGAAGGCGGTGAGTCGAGCCTCACATGTGGTGTGTGCCCAGGTAGTCCAGAGTCACTGCTATGGTGGGCTGCTGAGGAAGAGTGCTGGAATACAAAGCAGGCAAGTAACACAAAGTCACTCTGCCTGAGTTCCCTGTAATGGGAAGCCTGAGACCATAAGGGGCCCACTGTAACAATCCCAATGTGCCAAAGGGATGAGGGGCATTGCTTTGGCCAGGAATGGTGGCGTGTGCGCATACACAAATGCACACACATTTAATCCCTGTATCAAAAGAGTTCAACTTCAGCCTGGTCTATCCACATAGTGAGTTCCAGGCTAGCCAATGTTCTTAGTGAGATCCTGTCTGAAACACAAAACAACAAAATCTGGGAGTGGTGGTGCACGCCTTTAAATGCAGCACTCGGGGAGGGGGGTGGGGGCAGAGGCAGGTGACCCTCCACGAATTAGAGGCCACTCTGGTCCACATAGTAAGTTGTAGGCCATCTAAGTATAAAGAGACCCTGTCTCATTTAAAAAAAAAAAAAAAAGTGGAATAGAGTGCTTTGCAGGCATCCTGAACCCCAAGGCACTCCCTAGAAAATACCCCAGGTACTTCCCCAGGAAGGTGAGGGTCTCCCCGACCTATTCAGCAGGGCAATGGACAAGGGAATCTGCAAAGGCCTCTTACCGTGCCTGAAATGCCAGTGCTCTGGGATGGGCCACAGACACCAAGCCTGGTCCCTGACAACAGAGGACAGCAGGACAGTCTACTTGCTTTCAGAGTAGCTCCAAGTCTCTAAGCCTCTCAAAACCTTTGCAAGTGCACAAGCAACCACTTTCACTTTTGCCACTCCAGTCTCTAACCCTCTACCCCTCCATCTCCGCACCCCGCAAGCCTGCCCTGCCTCCTTGCCCGTTCTCTGCATCTCCAGCTGCCTCAATGCTAACCAGACCCCCTGGAACTCTTCCCTTCCCTCCATCCTTTCTCTCTAACCCTACTCCTCGCTCTTCACCCGCTCTCTCGCCCTGCCCTAGCCAATTCCCTTCCTGCTCTCCCCATCAGCCGCTGGAATTCCATTAAGATTTTTAGGTAGGAAACATGCCTGGACTCCTGGCCTCATCTTCAAAACCGAGCCGCTGGAGTGGGTGGACGGCTACCTACCTTTCTTTCTAGCCATCACAGCAAACATCACCACCGCCACCACCAGCAGGGCCAGCAGGAGCACAGCACCCCAGATCAGCGGGATACTGAGAGACACAAAGGGACGGATAGGTTGGTTCAGCCCTGGACCCTGAGGGGAGCTGCTGACCAAGAGCCCCGGAGTAGTGGGAGAAACTGCCACTTTCTTTGGGACCCGGAATTGTGAGGAGATAGACTGGAAGGAGGAGGGCAGGCCCAGGTGGGGGAGAGGAGAGACACAATTTTTATGGTGTCTTTGTTGGTGATCTACCAGAGTGAAGGGACGGTTACTGACATGGATAGATGTTGGTCTGTCTGCAGATGGGAAGGTCACTAGCAGTGGGATGAGCTAGCAGTGATTTGATTCAAGACCTCTTGAACATTTTACTTGTGTATGTCTGTGGAGTCCAGGCTGCTTCGAACTGCTGGGGATGAGCTCTGTCCACAGCAAAAGCAGCAAGTGTTCCTAACTGCTGAGCCATCTCTCCAGCCCTCCATCCGACTGACACCACAGGTCAAACCCAGTTGTATGTTTAGTGCCCAGTTCCCCTAGCCTCCCACACCACTGCTTCCGGCACCTGTTCTCGCGCCGTCTGAACTCGTGAGGACCAGCACTGGCAGAAGGGTCCACGGAGGGGTTCTCGAGCAGACTTCCGGTTCTGGTTCTATAAGTTTCTTTCTCTTCCTCTGCTTCCTCTCCCTCTCCTGAGCCAGGAACTGAGCCGGTAGGAAACATTTAGTGAGTGCATAGCCCTTGTGGAGTGGCTTTCCATTAGCCTGTTAAGATCTGAAAAAAGAGATAAGCCTTCCCCCAACTCCTCCCACCCCCAGGAAGGCAAACAGACTGGGAACATACCATTCTTCATTCTATCAGTTAGGAAATAGCTTCCTCTCTTGATATCTCTGTCTGGTTGTAAGCATAGCCATTTCCCCTCTGCCACCAGCTTCGACCCATGGCCCCCTGCATTTCTTCATCTCTGCCAACTCCATCCCACACACTGGTCTTTCTCCAGCTCATCCACACTATGCCCAGCCATCACTGTATGATCTTGTATCTCTTTATAATCCCAGAATAGATTCTCTTGTTGTCATCTTCAATGTCAACCTTGCTCTTGGCTCTCACAGATCTCCAGTGAGGGCTTCCTCCCACGTCTCTGCAGCCCTGTGACCTCATCTTCAAGCTGATAGGATCCCATCCTGAGCTGCCCTCTGGATTTACAAAGATTCTGGCTCAGCATTAAGGAGAGGCGAGACCCAATGACCTTTCTGATAACTCAGCGAGTACCTGGATTCCAATGGGATAACTCTTCTGCCGGTCCTACTCCAGTGTCAGGCCTTCTTGCCTGCTGCCATGCTCCCTGCCATGTTTGTCATGGGCTCTGTCTAGAACCGTAAGCCCCCAATAAAACATTTTTTTTTCTTTTCTTGTAAACTGATGTGTCATCACACCAATAGAAAATTAACTAAGCTACTCTCTAAAACTAAATGCTTGCCCGAGGGACAGGGCGTTTCCTCCCTGGGCACCATGTTCTACCCACATGCCTGGGCATTCCTTTTATGCAGCCCTTATACTGCAATTAGAGGAGCTTCATGTATTTGCTCCATCATTCTTCTTCCCTCATCCCCGCTCCCAGCCAGACTGGTATTACTGCAATCTGTCTTTTAGGGAGTTAGAACCTGGAGTTGCACCAGGCAGACTACAGCATACTTGTAATCTCAGCATTTGAGAGACAGAGGATCTTATCTAGCTTGAGGCCATTGTGGTCTGTGTGAGTTTCAGGTTTACCAGAGTTATGTAGACGATGTCTTTAAAAGTGAAAAGGGTCTGGGGAGATGGCTCAGTGGATAAAGAGCTTGCCACTGAAGCACAAAGAGCTAAATTTGGATCGCTAGCTCTGTGTACAAGCCAGACAATAAAGCGCATGTCTGTAACTCCAGCAAGGGACTGAGTATGCTTGGAGACAGGAGAGTCCCTGTAACTAATTGACCAGCCAGCCCAGCAGAGCTCCAGGTCCCAGAGACCCGGTCTCCAACATAAAGTGGAGAACAAGAAACACAGCACTGACCTTTGTCCTTCACATGCACACATGCACACATGCACACAAGAACATGTCTGTAGACTACAGATACACAAGAAAGAGGGAAAAGTAAAACAAGGCAAGGCCTCACCGTGTCAAGGATGCGGGATCCTGAGAAGGACTCATGTTGGCCAGCATCCACTTACTGTGTGAAATGATGGCCATGGGCCAGCAAGATGATTCAGCAAGTAAAGCGACTCGCTGCCAAGCCCAACAGCCCGAGATTAAACTCCAGAGCCCAAAAGGTGAAGGAAGAATCAGCTCTCGACAATGTCTTCTTACCTCTGCGCACACACACACACACACACACACACACACACACACACA
>JADRCD010188384.1:0-14976 GCA_019843815.1 Montemys delectorum
TTCCTCTGTCCCTGGTTGCCCCTTCAAAGCAAACCCTCCCCTTGCAGGTCTCACAGCTGGCTCTATGCATCAACAACTCTGTCCCTTAGAGCCAGGAACCAGGTGTCACCCACTTCTGATGTCCTCCAGTACCAAGCATAATTCAAAGAGAACTGAATGTTCACTGAATCAAATTACCTATAACTCTCCCAGAATATAAATATGATCTCAGCTGCAGTTTTTTTGTAGCTAGATTATACTGGATTTGAAGAGGAAGAAGAGACAGCACTTGGGGACAAAGTGATATTATTATCTACCATCATTTAGATATTGCAAACCATATCCTTTCCCTAGTGCCTATGGCTTTAACAGGAAACATAGCCAGTTAATTTTCAAACCTCACAGATCCAAACTGTGTTCAGCTGTAAGACCATTCATTGGTCTTAGAAGACTGCTGTGATGCACAGAAAATATTTAATGCCATTAAAGTACTGAATGCAGAGACTCCTTACGGTCAGCTTGTAGAAGGACAACATGATGCAGGGTCAGGGCCATCCTCTGGGAGTCGATGGTGCTCAGGATCTTGGCTGCTGCAGTCCCCAGCAGTGGCTTCCCGTTGTACAGCGTGTAGTACGTCAGCTCTGCCGGGTCCTTTGGTCCTGGCACTCGCTGCATCTTTACCATCTTTTAGAAAAAGAGAGGCAGGGTGTTGCAAGAACATCTTGGACCGGCCCTGCAGGCCCCTGAGCCATCAGAAGGCTCAGCGGCATCCAGGCACGGAGGGCTGCTGTTCCCTAGCGGACCCACTGTGACAGGCTAGACATTAGACCTGTGATCCTCCCTACAGCCAGAGTTCCAGGAAGCTTGTTATCCCTGGGACAGGAGACTGGGAGGAGGAAGGGGGGGTTGAAAAACAGCAACATCTGGAAAGCAGTTTGAAGCTGGGTGAGTGATATTTCCCAGTCTCCACCGAGCTCTGGCCTCATTTGAAAATCGGCCTTTATGTTAATTCAGGACATGCTAAGCTATCCTCAAACAAGGTGCTTAATTTCAAAAACCTTCAATTGCCTGAAAGAGGAAAAGAAGACCTATCTGTCTATACAACGGAGGTGACCTCTGTTAGAAACAGTACTTGGAAATTCAAACTTTTGTTTTTCTCTGAAAACATCTCTGTAGAGTTTTTTTTTTTTTATTTCAAAAAAAGAACCTACAGAATTTACATTCAGGTGAAAAAGCATCAAACAATGAAAAAATTAAAACAATATAGAGTCCTTCCTCTAACGCCGAAGAACTGTTATCATCTTGGAGATTTTGTTCCTAATCTTTGGATTTCCCACACAAGCCTTTTCCTCATTATCTTCTAAGATCATCTTAACCTCTACATGACATCATACCTCACTTTTTATGTGCGTATGCATGTACACACATGTGACATGATGCATGTGTAGTCCAGAGGACAACTGGCAGGAACAGGTTCTCTACTTCTATCATGTGGGTTCCTGGATTTGAACTCAGGTCCACAGGCTTGGTAGCAGATGTCTTTACCTGCTGAGCCATCTCTGAGGTCTGAGATTCATCATTTTTACTAGCCCCTTTAAATGGCCCAGCATATGTCAAAAGCAGAAGCATTTCTTTCCACATGGCATTCATCCATCTGCCTCATAAAATGACCTAACAAGCTCTTTATTGTTAGACATTCAGAGTGTTGCTTTTAACTTTTGGTGTTACAAATTGATAATCATAAATGCAAAAGCATAGATTTCAATATGGACATAGTGTACTGTTGTATGTATGCAGGCATGTAAACATGAAACATTTAGGGTCCCAACGTTTTAGAATTAGCAATTGATCAACACTATATTATAGTACTTTCAGTACATTATAGATGTTGAGATTTATAGGATATAAAAAGACTTTACAAAAGTGTTTTTAGTAAGTTCATTAACAACCATCACAACACCATCCCTGAAATCCCTGAAAAATCAAAAAGTCTTTAGGAGTAAACCGAGTAAATGATGACTGAATTACGGAAAGTCACATAATATAATGAATATAATGAACAGACTACTCCGGTTCATATGAATGTGGATTACAAATTGCAGAATATAAAATTTGAAATAGAAAAAGCAACATTGCATATTTTTAAGGATCTACACTTGGGGGGGGGAATCTATATAGAAAATACAGTACTGATTTAATACAAAATTCAGAACCATATTCAACTTGGATAGGAAGAAAGGGAATGTAATTTTAAAAAGTTAATGTCATGCGTGTAGTGTGTGTGTGTGTGTGTGTGTGTGTGTGAGATGTGTGCATATGTGTGTGTGTGGTATGTGTCTGTGTGTGTATGTGGTATGTGCATATATGTCTGTTTATGTGTCTGTATGTATGTGTGTGTTGTGTGTATGTGTGTATCTCTGTGTGTATGTATGTCTGTATGTATCCGGTGTGTGCATGTGTGTGTATATGTGTTTATATGGTATGTGTATGTGTGTACATGTGTGTCTGTGTGTGTATGTGTGTGGTGTGTGCATGTATGTCTCTGTCTGTATATATGTATGTGGTGTGTGCACGCTCTAGCTTTAGGAGTCTTCCTCCATCATGTTCTACCTTTTATTATTTTTTTAGACAGGGTCTTTCACTGAACCTGGAGCTCACAAATTCAGCTTGGCTAGCTGGCTCGTGAACCACAGGATCTTCCTGTTGACTTCACTCATTTCCAACTTGATAAGGATTTCTTACCAAGATTTACCCAGGTATGATGTCAGAGGCAACCTAAAGCTTCTATTGAGAGACATTTGCAGGGGACAAAAGAAATCCCACTTGCTTCACTCTGACTTTCTGGAGAGCTACAGTCAAGTGCCCTGAGCAATGAAAAAATACAGAGAAAACTAACCCAGAGAAGTTTGTGTTAGTAGTTTCTTTGGGAGGTATGAGGAACTGACAGGAGGGTCTGAGATGACTCGGGAACTTTTTGCTTTGTGAGTACCTGAATATATAGAGACTCCCTTCCTGGTAATCAAATTGCTAACAATGAAAGAGATACTGACTCAGCCTTGAAAACTTCAGGGGAATGTTGATCGAGCTGCTGAAGTCAGTTGGCAGCAAGGATATGCCTCTGGGCATATGGAATTGTTTAGTTCCAGGAAACACCCCCCCTCCCCCCCCACACACAGTTATTAAAAAAAAAAAAAAAAAAAAAAAACCTCAATGCACACACCTACCTGCACGGTGTAACTCCCCAAGGTGGTAGCACGTTTAAAACGCCGGCCCTGTTGCTGGGACATCATGAACAGCTGAGCCAGGCGCTGCTCCATGACCCGGGCAAAGCTCTGGTTGTGCAGGCCCACCAGCGAGTTGTCCACACCCTGGAGCACTGAGGATCCAGAAGGCAGAGGGGTTGCTCAGAGCACAGACTCCATGCTGACTCCATAACTACACCATCACCTGCCCCACATGGCCAAGAAGGGCTATCGTGCCCTACCTTACACTGGGGCTTGGCCCACCTTATCTACTTCTCCACAACCTGGCTTCACTTTTCCTCCAAGTCATATCATGAGTTAAGAATCCTTGCCCATGTATTACATATGTTGGGAAAGTTAGGACCTGCCCAAGGCAGCTACTAAGTAGCAGAGTCAAGGTATGAACCCAAGCTGGAATAGCTCCTAAGCTTGTGTCTTTCTCCTGTGAGCTGTGGCATCTAGAACAACTACTGCATCAAACCCAGACTTTCAAAGATGCTATGCAATGCAAAGAGTCCACCGGAGACATGGCCGAGCTGCAGGCTTTGGGTTTGGGTTGGTTCTCACTTGCAAACCCTGGCTTATTTCTCTTTCTCAACAGCTTTGTGGAGGATTCATAGAGCCATCCTGAAACCTGAGCACATAAATTTGGACAAACTCTGCTGTTCAGTAGCCTTATATCTGCCTATTAGCTAGGATCCTTCTGTTGCTATCCATAAAGCTATCCCAGAGCCCCTCAGGTCCTCTCTCAATCAAGAACAGAACAGCCTAATGGAAGGAGTGTGCTGTCTCTCACTGCTTATCAATCAAGGGGCCTTTGGCAAGCCACTGAGATAGTCCTCTGTAGAAAGGGCAAGGAAAGGTACCTCAGAGGAAGCACATGGCTAATGGGCTCTAAAGATCAAAAGGAAGAGAATGCATAAGGCGTCGTCCATGGAAGGTATGTGGGATCCTTTTCTGGCCCTTCCCTTTCCTTGGCTGTATCTCAGTAGCTGTTACTTGAACTATCTGGGGACAACAGGAGAGACGATGACAGTGGAGTTGCAAGCCTGCCAGTGCATGGGTGAGAGTTTTAATGAGCTCTAAGTCCTCTCTAGAGCTTTCTACAAGGAAGAGTACCTGTTTTCATCTGCATCCAGAGTCCCATCCTTGTTCTCCATCTCTTGGGAAGCATCTGCACCCCAAACTTGCCAGCAGTGCCTTCAGACACAGTTGCATCCCAAATTTTAAGTGTTCAAACTGATTTTCTCTCTCTCTTTTTTTGTTTCAAAACTCACAAGGGCTTGGGAATGGGATGGAAGATTCTGCATTTAATAGAGTTGGTTCTAACACAGTCTAGAGTAGTATCATGAATATCATCCATCTACCAAGATACAAAACAGCCCCTCCTAAAGAGTCTGTAGCCACTGATCTGGCAGGGTGTTGCATTTCAGCCAGTACCAATGCTTGAATCCACACAGGGCCAGACGAAGCCATCAAAGATGACGTTCATACTCAGATCAAGAGAGAAATAAAACCCACAGCTGGGTCTCTGAAATCATTTCTTTGAAGCCATAAATGCCAAGTGATCCCCTGAGGGTATAAAGCATGGCTCTAGGGCCCTGGTGAGAGACTCTAGCTTGTCTCTAACTATAGCCCAAACCCTGAAAACAGAGATGAATGGTGCTGTGTTGCTCTCACTGTCAGAGACTGAGGGTTCCAAGTGTTTCCTACCTCAGACAGGAGAGTCTGTGGACCTGCTGCTTCAAAAACACCTCATCTAGTTAATTTACAGGCCAAAGCACTGAAATATGGTTTCTAATTTGGCCTCTTCTGACCAGTGGACAAGAGGAAGGGTGTGTGTGTGTGTGTGTGTGTGTGTCACAGATTGCTTTATTGGGAATCTCAGTAATGATTCAAAGGCAGTCTTCTAGGAGGTGGGAATGTCCCAGGCCTTAGTGGTTCCTTGTATTATGGACATTCTCTATGCCACTGAACTGTTAGTTTAAGATGCTTAAAAGGGGGCATTTTACCCCATATGTATTTTCAGTGCATTTCTCTTTTTTTTAAAAAATGCCCCTAGGAGAGTTAGAGAGTGTAGGACTCACTCCCAGAAGTGCAGTGGTCAGTGCCTAAATGGCTTGAGTGTGTCACTGCAGCTCTCCAGAAATAACATGGGTTCTTCTCTATGTCAGCTGGGTAGAGCTGGAGGTCAGAAGCAGGGGTGTGAGTCTGAGTCATGGCTCCCCTTCCTGAGCCAAGCCATATAGTTCCTAGGAGCCTCAGTTTCCTACTGAACTACTGATTGTGAATAAGAAATAAGTTAGTAAATAGTGCCTTTAATACTAGTGCTATAGGACATTTGTTAGAACATGACAATGAGGGAGCTGTTGCTGTCACATCCCCCCAACCCCTCGCTTTGCTAGGTACATTCTCAACAAAGGAAGAATGGCTTGAAAGGAATGGGCCTATGGCCCTGCATGCGGTTCCCCTACCTTCCCCCAAGAACCTCAGCACACTCTTGTTGATCTGTCTGCTTTCCTGGAAGGCAGTGGAGATGTGTGTACCCACACACTTCCCTCATACTTACACAGGAGCACAGAGCCCTCAGTACATCTGCCAGGACCCTCTTGCCACCCATTCTTAGTCACTACAGAGCCAGACTAGAAGAGGTGTTGCAAGTCCCTGGCTGTGTTCAGAGGAGCTAGGTCCAAATATCAGGACTGTGACCCTTCCCTTCTCATTTCATTTGTAATCACACTGGCTCTAAGATCACCATCAGGCGTGGGTCAGCCTCCTGCACTTGAGCTAAACTGTTTCAGTATGATTGAATCCCACACATTCAAACTCCCAGAGCCTCCATGCTCAGCTAATGTCCTCTCATCCTACAGGTGAGCATGAGAAACCCCGGGGCTCTCAGAGGACTGGCACTAGGACACAGAGGAAGAAGCTGAGGTGAGACTAGAAAAAAGTCACTCATTACTGGATCTAGGACATTTCGTCTCTGGTGAGCGAAACAAAAGCAGATGTATAAATCTGAGATGGCCTCTTACATTTATTAGTGACAGTATCCTGTGGGCTTGCTGATTACCTAGGCTGGCTGGCCAGTGAACCCCAATGATCTGTCCACCTCTGCCTCTTCTTTGATGTGGGTTCTGGGGAATCTAACCCAGGCCCTCATGCCTGCATGACCAGCCCTTAACCGACTGAGCTATCTCTCCAGGCCCTAGTCACCAATATCTGAGTATCTCTATCTTGCTTCATTTCTATAAAACCAATTGCAGGATTTGCAGATGGCAGGACAGCCGAGCAAATACCCTTGTCCCTAGCTCCCTGTCACAAACCTTTCCTTTTGTGGTACAGCAGATTGGAAGAGCTGCCCAGGAGTTTGTAAAGTGGTCCTGGTTCCGATAGAAGGCAAAAGGGTCATGCCAAAACAGTTCCAGTTCCTCACAAGTACTAACTGATCGATGCCACCACCAGAGTGTTTCCATCACCAACTGCAATGCTAACAACAGCAGCGAGGAAGGAGGTTACGTGAGTGTGAAGGGTTAAGTCGCAGGGGAGCTCAGAAGCAAGACTGAGTGTGGCTTTCTCTTAAGGTAATGCCACTAAAATGAAGACGGCAAGGCGTGGGGAGATGCAGAGGTTATGCCATTGGTGGTTGTCAAGGGCAGCCCGTGTTTAAGGACGGATTATGATCACTGAATGTAAACTGTAAAGTTCAGAGAAGGTGCCTGTGAACGGAAGGGCACCATTGCTTGAGGAAGACACACAATTCTGTATCATTATGTAACCCACTGGCTCATGTGTTGCTTGGTTAGCGCCCACCCCTTCCCTTCTCTTTCAGGCTTGCATCCTGGTTTCTAATCTATTACAAATGTGCTTTGTTAGTTTTTTTGGCAGTTGAAATGATATCTGTGTACTGAAGACCTTGCACTGGGGGGACCTAGGTGACCTGTCCTTTAGGAGAGAGCCTAGGCAGGCATCATCTAGCAGGGTGAGAGCTGCTTGGATGGAATTTTAGGCAACAGTCCACCTGTTGTTTGTGAGGGACAGCAGCGAGGGACAATGAATAAGGGAGGAGGAGAATTCAGGGTGGCCACTCAACCACCCTGATGTATTCTCATGCCTTGAAGGATCGTCCTGCCTCCTCGTGATGGGCTGGACTATGTTCTCCAAATTCATGTGTGTGAGCCCTAGCCTCCAGGATATCAGAGGATAACGGTATTTGGAGAGAGGGTCTTTAAAGGTGTAATGAAATTAAAATCAGGTCACACGTATGAGCCCTAATCCAATGTGTCTGGTGTCCTTATAAGGAAAGGAAATCAGGACACAGATAGGCTCAGAGGGAAGAACAGGTGGGGATAAACAGGGAATGTGACCAACTTCAAGCTAAGGAGATGGAAGGAAGACACAAATGTACAAGCGCCTTGGTCTCAGACTCTTAGAACATTGAGAATGGAACTTTCAGTTGTCTACACACTGATGTCTGGGATGGTCACTTTGCTCCTATATACATCTGTCTTCTCCATTTGCCTCAATAATGTCATTCCTCATTTTAGAGCCACTGTGTGGCTTTTGAAAAAAAAAACAAACAGAACGCCTTTGCTGTTTCTTAAGGTTCAGCTGAGAAATGTCAAGGGGAAAAGAGAAAATGCCACCAGAACACTCTGACTCTTGGACCCCCTCCACCTCATCATCCAGCACACTGACACTGGTGTGGGGCTCCCAAGGAGGAGCAGTGCACACACGGCCCTCCTCTAGCTTTGATTTGGGTCTCCCAGGGCAGTTCAGAAAGGCCTGCTGTCTGTTCAGACAGCCACTCACACAGACGTGCCCCAGATGTCACTCACTGGTGCTGCTGTGTGTGAAAGGCTGAGGAGGGGACCACCGAGCTAACAGCTTTGAACTGTTATTAGTTATCTTCAGGGCCCTTTCCTTGCTTCCCCATTCTCTTCCAGCCCTATAGAAGGAATCCTTTGACTTATAAGGCAGGACCAAAGGTGTAGATCCTGTCTCCAAATGGCACCATTTTAGACAAACTGTTGTTGCTAAGAGGGAATTACAAAATTAAGAGGTTACCTGTGATGACCCAGTAGTCTCTGGTTGTTTCTGATGTGTCGAGGTTGGGATATTCCAGTGCTAAAATAAATTAAAAAACACATCACATTTCTTTGATAGGTTTTATAAGTAAAAATTATCAAGGGAAACAGAAGTGACAAGCTGGCAAGTAGTTAGGCCCTATAGTGCCATTTCTGAGAACTCTGAGGCACACAGGTCAAACTATCTCATCGTGTATAAAAGTGACTCAGAAAAGGGACAACTTGTACAGGGAGCTCAGATTTGTGAGTTTGTCTTTTTGAAATTTCCCCTCCAACGTTCTTAAATGGGGCAGTTTTACTCAGCACCCTCAGGTGCAGTCTGTCATAGCGGGGGCTTCCCCTGTAGAGATTATCTAGCATCACGAAGGTCATAAGGAATGGCTCTCTCTAAAAGGGATCTTCCCAGTGCTAAGGGCTTATATGTGGTACCCCAGTGTTGGGAGGAGAAGTTATTATTTTGCTTAGTGATGGTGAGAATTCACACATGTAAAGGACATTGTACAGTGCCTGACATATAGCCAGTGCTCAATAAATCCTTCGGATTTGTGTGCACACATGTGTGTATGTGTGTGCATGTGTACATATATGTATGTGTACTCCAGAGGATGATGGCAAGTGTCTCCCTCAGTTGCTCTCTACTTTATTTTCTGAGACAAGAGTCCCCACTAAATCTTGAGCTTGTGGATTTGACTAGCCTGACTATCCAGTGAGCTCCCAGGGATAGGTCCTCCTGTACCCAGCACTTGTGTTACAGCTGTGAGCATCTCACCAGATATTTTTTTTAACATTGGTACTGAGATCAAACTCAAATTCTCAGGCTTACACAGCAAGCACTTTACCAACTGAGCCATTTCCCCACCCCTGCTGTTCAGTTCAACTTAACTGTGATTATTACCAAAATACCAAGCTGGTGAAAGAAACTCCAGCACCTGCTGCCCCATGACATCCTGCTATCCTTTATGACTTTGTTTGTTTGTTTGTTTGTTTGTTTGTTTTTCAAGACAGGTTTCTTTGTGTGGTCTTAGCTGTTCTGGAACTTACTCTATAGACCAGACTGGCCTGGAACTCCTGTCTTTACTTCCCAAGTGCTGGGATTAAAGGCGTGTGCTACCACTGCCCGTTTTATAAAGTCCACAGTCATCCTTGTTGCCTAAAAATTTATAAGATCTTTCCAGTAAACACATATTCAAAAACTTCTCAGTGGCTGCTAGGTGACAAGTACATCTTCTACATGCACACGTACAGATGCTCACGCCTGCACACACACACACACACACACACACACAGACATGCACACATACAGACACACACATACACACACATACAGACAGACATACAGACAGACATACAGATACACACATACACATACAGACACACACATACACACATATATACAGACATACACACACAGACAACACACATGTATACACAGACACATACACACACATGCACATTTATACACACATACACGTACACACACATACAGATACACACAGAATCTCATTTATTTATAGTATCAAAACAACTACAGAAAGAAACTATGAAATACGTTTGCTAATAGGAATATTTTAAGAGGAAATCTCTGTCAGTGACCTTTTGAAATGTAATGATTAAATTTAGGGTAGAGACCATCACTCCCTTTGGCTACCATCAAGTGTCTAGTGACAAACGTGGGCTGCACTATCTTCCAAGTCTATGTTGATCGTGCAGTAATGAGGATTATGTAACAAGCATTCAAGAGAGCCAAGGCCTCGGACTATGGAGACTTCAAGTAGAGTCACGAATCAATCACAAAGTCTGAAGCCAGCTGGACCTGAAGGTCTAGAAACGTTTGTGGAGGAGAGAGAAAACCATGGCAACCTGGAAGGCAGTGTTCAGAGCACAGGTCCCCATGCAGCCCTATTAGCTGTGGGAGAGTGGATAGCCCGTGAAAACTCACATGGGGGCGGGGGCTTCAATTTTCTCTTCTAGTTTTACACCTGCCTGATAGGCTTATTGTAAACACCAAACATTGGCTTTCTTGCAGTATGAGTATGCAATGAACTTTTTGTCAATTCAACTCACATTTGTTGTATTCTCAATTGCTCAAGAAAAATACAACGTGGCACAACAAGAGGCTCTTCTATTTTGTGGAGAAAGATCCCCAAGGGAAGGAAACCCCAGGGCCCTTCTGCATGAGGCTGTGGCGCATGTACTCACGTTCAGCGATGGTGAGTGGAGGGTAGGTGAGGTAGAATCCCACCAGCTCAGCTGAGAGCTGGCTAAGGAGGCCGCTGGCCACGGTGCCGTTGAGGAACGAGCTCTGATTGCCCACAGCATACACCAGTGTGACGACTTGGGAGGCATTGGACGTGCTCACAATCTGAATGACACAGGAGCAAAGGGGAAGGAGACAGGCCAAATAAGGTGAGGGTCTGTGCCATGGAGGCCGAGGAAGGGACGTTTCAACAGAAGTCATGGGTTGCGATGGAAGGGCAGTGGGGAGACAGCAAGGAGGAAAAAAAAATAGCAAGTCATTGTTTACAGATTGCAGGAGCATGCCAGGCACTGGGCTATGGGCACTTCATCTCCATTTTGATCTAACCCTGGGAGGAGCGTCCATTTATGACTGCCTTTCATGAATGAGGAAAACAGGGCCTAGAATTACAGGGGTTCACCTAAGGTCATAAAGCTTATCCATACCTAGTGGTTTGAATAGGTTTGGCCCCTGTAGACTCATGTTTGAATGCTTGGCCCATGATGGCACTATTAGGAGGTGTGGTCTTGTTGGAACAGGTGTGTCCTTGTTGAAGGAAGTGTGTCACTGTGGGGGTGGGCTTTAGGTCTCCTATGCTTAAGCTCCACCCAGTGTGGAATTACAGTCCCCTTCTGGCTGCCTTTGGATCAAGATGTGGAACCCTTGGCTCTTCCAGCACCAAGTCTACCAGCACAGTGCCATGCTTCCCACCATGGTGATAATAGACTGAACCTCTGAAACTGTAGGCCAGCCCCAATTCAATGTTTTCCTTTATAAGAGTTACCTTGGGGTTACAGTGTCTCTTCACAATAAAACCCAAACTAAGACAATAACAGTCAGGATTTGAACCCAAGTAGTCTTGACTTTCAGCTTTTAACTACTCGTGTATCTTTTCTATAGGCTTACAATTCTGGAAGTATAAAGTTGAACATACAGATATCAATGGAGAGCCCAACTGGCAAATGTTCTGGGAGTTTCATATCAAAAGGAATGTGCACCTGGTATTTTGATCAGGGTGACTGAATACAGGCATAACAAGGATTCAGAAATACAAGATAAATCCTTCATATAGCAAGGTTTTCTGTTTTTGTTTTTGTTTTTGTTCTGTGAACCATTAATTGGTATGGATTATGGGGAGAAACGTTCTGTAAGCTAGCATGGGTCTCTTCTCATGCTCATCTTATTTCATTTTTTTAGTTGCTGGGGGCAGGAATGAGGTTTTCTGGGTCAATGTATGGATAAAAATATCTCAAAAATTTGAAAAACATGAGCAGGAGAGAAATCACTGCTCGTCAGGGAGCTTTTGCTGGGTTGTGTGCAGTGTACGTCACAGAGGCCATCTTGCAGACCGGCCCTCAAGGACTCCACAATGGTTTCTTTGGCCAGTGATGCTAGCTAAAGGGGCATGGGAGAGAGGAAGGGAGGTCAGAGAGCAGATGCCAGGCCACCTTCCCTGTGGGTATCATGCTTCCCACCATGGTGATAATAGCATGAACCTCTGAAACTGTGAGCCAGCCCAGGTACAGCCTGGGGACTGTACTGCCCCTGCCTGCACATTCAGCTGAGGCAGGTTATGGAACTCTCAAGGTCCCTTTGAGTACCGACTTTCCCACCTGGCTTACTGAGACATCATCTCTGAAGTTTTGCTCAGTCCTGATGTTGAGAAAGCCGCTTAGGGTACCTACTTTGTTGTCTACTATCTATCTCCACATGCGGCAGTTGTCTCACTTCTCCAACCAAGAGCCACAATCCCTTGATTAAGGACAACCCAGCGAACATTTCTGCTCAGCTCTTCTTCTCCTCCCAGAAAGTAGTTCTGGAATGTGTTTTGGCCACAAGTATTCAGACCTCTGTCCCCAAGTGCTTAGGAAAGCTCTTTCTGACCATTCAAAAGAGTTCACTAGGGACTAGAGAGATGGCTCAGTGGTTAAGAGCTAAAGGCACTTGTTGCTCATTCAGGGGACTTGACTTTGGTCCTCAGCACCAAGATCAGGTGGCTCACAATCACCTGTAACTCTAGCTTCAGGGAATCCTGTGCCCTCTTCTGGCTTCCTAGGGCACCCATATGCACATACACACAAACACATACACACACCACACAAATAAATAATAAAAACAAATCTTAGTAAGACCTTTTTACCTTTAACTCTATTGTGAATATTTTCTGAATACTTGTCACCTTTCAATAGCACTAAATCTCTCGAGACCGCCAAGGAACCCATAAAGCTAGTAATATATAGATTATGTATAAATATATAAACATGTATGTATGCACATATATGTATGTATACATATATAAACTTATCTGCATACATACATCCTATATTCAATCAGGTAACATATCTTTTTGTTATGGGAAATACATGTATATGTCACAGAATTTAATATTTTAACCATTTTAAACACATAGATCATCGGCATTAAGTAGATTTTCTTTTTTTTTTTTTTGACAACGATCAGCAACACCCATCTTCAGAACTTTCTCACTTCCTCCAACTGTTAACTACTAAACAACCCCCAGCTTCTCCATCCTTTTATTCCTAGGTTGATTGTGTAACTAAGATTATTGATTATTCTACAATGCTAGGTATCTGGCAGACAAGAAATCATTCTGTACTTTTCCTTCTGTGACTGGCTCGTTTCACTTAGCACAATGATTTCAATGTCACCCTGTTGCAGGATTTTCCCAGTCCAATTACATTAGGGAGGCCTGTGATTGGACAGGGAAAGGGAGGCCAAGCTAAGGGTTGCAGGGAGAGAGAAGGAGGGGGAGGAGAATGGAGGTGAATGTGAACCAGCATGATCTGAATCATCAACAGGTAGTTACGATATCATAAGGTTAGAATAATTGGGATAAAGCTTTTATCATTATCTATTGGCTCTGAAACTATTGTATTGGCATCTTGTGAGATTGTGATTTTATTAATACATAGATCTGATTGATTAGCTATAAGCTTTAAGAGTTTTGATTTTACCGGGTTACTGGGCGTTGTGATATCTAACCTCTAGGTTGGTGGTTCAATTTGGTTACTGAAATGTGGTATAGAGCTGGCGGGACCCTGCCAGGGCATAGTGTTGTGACCCTCTAATGGTGGAGAGGGAACTAGCGGCTCAGCCAGACTCAGTGGGGGTGGGGTGGGAGGTGAGATTGGAGGAGGGGCTAGCTGGAGAGAGTTACCAGTGGCAGTGGCTGTAGCACCGTCTGGCCCCGCTGGGGAATTAGCCGGTTCATTTTTAATATTTCCCACAACACCCACCCATGCTGCAGTAGGCACCAGAATGGCCTTCCTGTTTGAAGGCTTAGCAACACTCTAACATATGTACAGACTACATTTGTTTTCATACATCCTTTGATAGGCACGTGGTTTACTTTTGGCCATCCTGACCACTGCACAGATACCTGTTTTAGTTTCTAGTTCCCGTTGTTTTGATTCATTTTGATATGCAGATGGAGCTCCTGGGTGACACTGTAACTGCATGTTTAGGTTGCTAAGCAACCATAGTCCTGTTTCCCACAGTGGCTATCCATCCCACATGCCTCTAACTGTACACAAGGTTCCTAACTTCTCCACGCCCTCACAACTCATACTCTTTTCTAGGGTTGTGCTTTGGTTTTGAGAATGATCATCCTAATAAATGTAAAATGGTATCTCATGATTAACTGTTGAGTCAAAGCCTTTTTATTGCCCACCCTCCCATCTCTCCTCACAGTAACATAGTTCAAACCCAGGGCATTATGCACACTAGGCAAATACAGCACCAATCCCAGGCTTCTTTTCCCATTCACTTTCTTTTAATGGATGCATGACAAGAGTTCTCTCTGTGTCTTTAAGTCCTGGTTCTAGATATTAGCCACTTAGCAGAGAGATGATTCACAATCCTGTGGTATCTCTTATTCTGTTATTAGTGTCTTTTGATGGGTGAAGTTCTTGCTTTTGAGAGTGTCCAATGTGCTTGTTTCTCTTGGCTCTGTGGTTTTTCCTCTGGTGCCCAACACCCACAGGTCTGTGAGCTCTTTCCTCTATGTTCTGGTCCCTTTGGCTTTAGTCCTTACATGCATGTCTTTGATCTACTTTGAGAGATTTTGATCAATGACGTTGGGTATAGCTTCAACTTCCTTCTTTTGTAATGTGGATATTGACCATTAAAAAGATTACCCTTTTCCTCATAGCCCAGACTTGGTAAAATTCGTTTCACCCTATACAAGTGGTTTTTTTTTTTTTCTGGCCTCTATTTAGACTATTGATCTTTATGTTTGTCATACAGTTGAGGCACACTGTTTTGGTTATATTAGCTTTTTAAAAATAAACTTTTGAAACAAGAAAGTGTGGCACAAAGTTCATTCTTTGACAAAACTGCTTTTGTGATTCAAGGTCCTTGGGGGCTCTATTTGAACTTCAGGATAGACTTCTTGGTTTCTGTCTTTAAAAGGTGT